>JANTPZ010083409.1:0-41340 GCA_025593235.1 Vachellia pachyceras | reverse complement strand
TTGCATGCATCTAGTGCCCCATTCTTTAATGAATTAATCTTTAAAGAGGCACTCATTATTGAGAGGCCAATGCATGAGAAATTCAAAGAATTGAATGAGTATACTTTTGAGGATTTCATATTTTTACCACATGCTATATCTAATCTTCAAAACTCATTACATCTCATACTTTCATGTGACCTTCCACCTGACATTCATAAATTGTTTGACACTGAGTATGACCTTTTCAAATCTGATTTTGATTATAGTGTTGAAAATCTTCTTAATTTGAAATGGAGTCCTAAGTATAGTCATGATTCAATGCATGAGATTATCTCTTGTGACTTGCAACCTGATTTAGTTATTAATGGACATGCTTTTTCAAAATACTTGATTTTTGTTGAAGATATTTCTGCATGGTCATTTTTGCAGAAACTCATTGATAAGGATGTCCAAGGAGATAGCTCTCCACCATACACCTTGGAGCCTCTTCCAATCAATCCGGAACCACCACCAAGGAAGCATGAACAAAAGAAGCAAGCTGTACTGCAAGGATTTATGATTCTCACCTTGGATGAAAATTTCTGTTTCAAGAGCCTAAAAAGATTTCATTTACATGGTTGTCCCTTTCCTCTCCTTACTTGATTGATCTACTTGTGATATTATAATTTGCATTTCATTGTATAATATGAGTGTGGGGGAAGGGAATACTCCATTAGGATGAGAGACTAGTTGGTTGCTGCTTCTGCTGTTTTTTTTTATGCCCTTCTTGACTGTTTTAGCACCATATTGCTAAATGCCCAAAAAAAAAAGCCATTACAGCTTACATATTATAGTATTTCCTACAACTTACATTGAGGACAATGCAAAGATTGAGTGTGGGGGAGAGTAGGGATTATTTGGCTTCCTGATTTGCTGTGATTTCCTGATGTTGTTGGCTAGATCTGCACTGTTTTGAAAAAAAAAATTTTGGCTATCAATTGCACCCTAATACCAGCATTTTTGAATGCCTGGCTGTTATGTAACTAGAATGAGTCTTTGAGATATTTCATTGAACTTAGCACTAAACCTAAGCAAGTCTATGCTTAAATATCAATGCAATTAATCTTGGAGAGTTAAGATGAAGTGAGTGAGCTAGTTGTGAGGAATTTGGGCCTGAATTCATTCTTAAATAGTGTGATGTCATCAAGTTTAGTAACTTCCTAGAACTTGTCTCAATCCTTAATTCAAGACCACATTAGCTCTTGGAATTGTGAATATGATAAGGGCATTTTCTTTCAAAACCTTTTAACCAAACAGAAACCCATACAATTTCATTCCCTTTGCTAAACCCCTTGAGCCCTTCAATCATTTTTTTTATCATTTCCAACCTTGGTTAATGAACATTGCATGTTGACTGCTAGGATAGCCCCAAATATTTTGAGCTACCAAATACTTGCTCGACATGTACTAGAATCAATGAAATCCTTGATTGTTGCAATGATATATTGGGCATAATGTTTGCTGACTGATGAGTTGCATCACTAGAAATCTGAAACCAACTCTTTTACTGGATTGATTCTCGGTGTGGCTGCTGAAAAAAGAAAGAAAGAAAGAAAGAGGGGATAAAAAAATAGAGAGAATAGAAAAGAAAAAAAACTTGATGATGTGTTGAAAAAAATCTGATGTAAAAAAAACAGAGAAGAGAAACAGAAAGAAAAAAAACTGAAAAAAATGATGTGAAGAAAAAAAAAGAAGAGAAGAAAAAAATGGTATTTGAAAAAAAACAGAGAAGGAGAAAATAGTGTGTTTGAAAAGAAAAAAAAAGGAAAAAATGGACAGGAAGGAATCAAGAGGGTTTTTGAATGACAAGCAACTTTGATATGCTTATGTTTGACGTATACATCTGGGATTGGTGTATGATTTTATGAGATATTAACAGTGAGCATTTCTTGGAAGAGTGCATGCATGTGTTCATTAATCATTGACGCTACTCCATTACATCATTTAGCCCTTCCAACAATATAACCCTCATAAAGTCCCTTTGATTCATGAGACCTTGTTGCATTTGAGTGGTGGAGATGTAGGATGGTTACAAGCTTATGGTGAAGCCTAACTTTGATGACTTTGAGAGAAAGAACCCATATTGATGACAGTGAGTGAAACACATTGCCATGAGAGGAATCTCACATATCATCTTCTCCCTTTGATTAATTGGCAACAAATTCCTTTCATCTCTTATTAACACAAAATCTTCTTTAATTGACCCCATTAAGCATGGCCTTTACAAAAAGAATATTGCCCAAGTTTGCTAAATATTATGGCTCATTTGGAAACAAAGAAATGGTATGATTTTCAACCATATTAAACCCAACCCAATTGTTGTGATAGAACCAGTAGTCAAATCAAATAATGAATATTGGGACTCATGTGTGGTGTCCTCTGCCCGTGTTCATGAAAATACTTGTCGCCATATTCATTGGAATCCTCCTCCTAGTGGATTTATAAAAATTAATAGTGATGGTGCTTATAAAGCAACTGGTGAGCAAGCAACTCTAGGAATCATATGCAAAGACAAGTTTGGTGACTCTAATGGGGTTTTGTGGATAAGATAAAATACATTTCATCTTTTATGACAGAAGTACTAGCCTTGAAACGTGCACTAATCTTAGCTACAAACATAGGCCATGATAAAGTAATATTTGAAACTGACTCTGAATTACTGCATAAATATGTGAGTTTAAAGAAACCTACTCTATATGATTGGAAGAGTCAAAGTACTATTCAGGATATAATAAATCTCCTAGCACCATAGGTTGGATTCTCTCTATCTTTTTCTCCTAGACAAGGAAATTCTACAGCAGATCTTCTCATAGCAAAGGCTTATAAGGGAGTGTGCGCTTTGGGGTGGATGTTACAACTATCACTCTCCTTGCTAGCTATTTTGACATTTGATGCGTAGGTGGTTTTTGAGTCAAGTGCTAGTCTTTCATCATCAAATCGTAGGATGTGTGTAGGCTAATTTTGCTGCTTCCTTAGTTTTTCCCTTTCATTTGCATTCCATTAGACCGATCTTTAATTTCTTTAATATGTTGTTGCTACTGTCAAGTGTTGGATAATTACTTTATATGATTGGAAGAGTCAAAGTACTATTCAGGATATAGTAAATCTGCCAGCATCACAGGTTGGATTCTCTCTATCTTTTTCTCCTAGACAAGGAAATGCTGCAGCAGATCTTCTCATAGCAAAGGCTTATAAGGGAGTGTGCCCTTTAGGGTGGGTGTTACAACTATCACTCCCCTTGCTAGCTATTTTGACTTTTGATGCATAGGTGGTTTTTGAGTCGACTGCTAGTCTTTCATCATCGTGTGTAGGCTAATTTTGCAGCTTTATTAGTTTTTTCCCTTTCATTTCCCTTCCCTTAGAGCTATCATTAATTTGTTTAATATGTTGTTGCTATTTCGCTAATGTCAAGTGTTGGATAATTACTTTGGATGATAATAGAAGTACATTTTGTTAAAAAAAAATTTAGTGTCATCTGCGATCTTATCTGATATGTTTTCATGTAACCAATTTCAGTTATAAGTGCTATGATGCTCATTGCTGAGGTAACATTTTACAGTCTCAATACTTCAAGTTTAAAACTTTCAAGAAATAATTTGTTTAAAAAAACACTTATTGAAAAACTAACCGTCATAATGACTTAAAAAGCACTTATATATAAATCGAGACAAAATTTATTTCACATATTTATCTCAGATTGTGTGAAATCATTTAAAATAAGTTAATTCAAAACTCATATAAAATAAAATAATTGCTAAATAAATATAAAAGAAAAAAAATTAAATATGAACCATACATATTATATTTGAGTGGTTTAGATTTTGGTCATCGTTGCCGTTAGTGAGCACCATACGACTCGTCCTTCTCATTAGTGAATCCAAGTACCCTTTTTTATATGTCTAAAGCGGCTCGTAAATAAATTTTACCATCTTTTCCTCATTATAGATACCACTACAAAAACTCTTCTTTGTATATATTGATTATGAAGCTTATATTTTCTTGTATAATCCCATATTGTCCATTATAAATGTACGAAAAGCCCACCAAGTTGGGTACAAAGCTAGAAGTGCGCGCGCGCATTTATTTTATTTAAAACATTTATGAACCGCTTGAACATTAGATTACACATTCATATATTTGACCTATTAGTGGCAATTAATTGGAATATTAATCTTGTCTTATGTGGAGGAAAGTGTTCTCATTTTATTACCATAATAATCATATATTTATTTGTTCTAACGTAATTAAACAATACGAAATTTCGATAAGCCGGAACTTTTTCAAAATATTATATCTACACAAAGATTTGAAATTCAAAGTAACGATTTTATATGCTCTTAACTAAGTAGAGCGGAATAATCTTTCATTTTAAACAAAGTTAATAGGTTAATTACCGTTCTTCTGTGTTCTAACTAGATGGTTAGATGCAACCTATTAGACAGAAGACTGCTTCAATTTCTTTTTCTTTTCTTTTCTTTTTTTTTGCCATAAAAATGTGGCGGAAATTAAGGAAAATGATCAGGATGTTTTTAGAAAAATATTACTTTAACCAACTTAATTAACAATCTTAATCTAAATAAATTATACATTAGGATAAGAGTAGTACATATGCTTCATGTTTTGTAATCTTTCCTTTACACCTTGTTCATGTACTTAAATTATCCAGTTCCATCTTAAAATTTGAATCAGTTTCTTCAATAATTGTTCTATATTTACAGTTACAGGCAAGGAAATATGTTTAATATTCAATAAATGACTTAAATTTCTTAGTGTCAATTTACACTCATAATAGACGAACCTGCACAATGGAATTCATTACTTGCCAACTAATTATCACAATTTCACAAGCCGCGTGACCTTGACCTGAGATGGAATCCGTACGTGTGAATTGACCACAGGCAGTGATTAACTTCTCTCATTTACAAATAAAATCCTTCCATCTGGTGACTTTTCAGAAAATAAGACCATCAATATAATCCAAAACTAGTAATTATAATAAAAAAACACAAAGACTTCAACAATATTAGCAGCCTCCATAATGAAATTTCTGTAGAACTTTCAATTATACGAAGTCACAACAATATCAGTGAAACTCAATGGTATTTCAATCGAATTGATTAAGTTCTCTCGTTCAAATTACGAATTGGTAGTAAAAAATAAATCCGAATGCATTTTCTGGAAAATTGCTCCTTTATGTTTCCTTTAATGAATATAGTCAATAAATTGTACCCAAACCAAATACGACAAGCAATATTAACATACTCTAAAAATTGTAGAAAATGTCAAGACGATATTTAAAAGAAATTAGGAGACATTTTCAGAAAAGTTTCATCTATTCTTCCATGGAAATATTTATGTTCTTTTCACCACAGTAGAAGTCTATGGTTCTATATGTATAGATACGTCTCAAACTGGAAGCCAAAACCCGGGAAGATTGAGAGGCAATATTGAAGAAAACAAGAATCAAAATATATTAGAGTTGTTGGTGGTTTTTTATCAGGATGGAAAAGAATCCTATTGGAAATAATATTGGGTCTGGTAGGCAGCATAGTTCTTCTCAGAATAATACTTCAAATGGTTCAAATCCAAAGGGAACTAATCCTGTTGGAAAAGCTATTGGTGGTGCTCGAACTAAACCAAAAAGCAAGGGAATAATTGAAATGATTACTACCGGTAATTCATAGTCTTTCGTTTCGTTTTCATTTTTGCAGTTAGCTAGGATTACATACACACCCATTCGCTCCAGACTCTGTTATAAGTCACTTTCTAAAAGGTATTTTTTTGATTTTTTTATTAGATATTTTTATATTTTCAATTAGAATTGAATATTTTTTATGTATGCTGATATTTAATAAGGTTGGTGATAGAGAGTAGAAATTAATACAATGATGTAGTTTAGTATTGTAAATAAATGTAACATATAAAATCACTTAAATTATATGACATATTTAATACTTTTGACTAATATTATTAGTAGGTGAAAATTAGTTCGAAATATTTTATAATATGGATAAGAATGAATCTGTTCTTGTTAGTTTCTTTTGCCTGGATCTTGTTAGTTAATAATATTATATCTCAGTGTGTATTAATTCTTCATCATAATTTTGTATGCAGGTTCATTCAGGTGGGACACAAATGTGATGCTAGCAAACAATGGAAGGGAACTTTAGCGGAATTTTTTTTTTGGTTTTAAAAGAATATGTTTTTTATTATATGTTGACTTTTCTTTAAATAAGGGGGCTTATTGCAGCTTCTTTAAGAAAAGGCTTGTAACAATCCATCATCTCAGAGTTTGTTGTTTTCAGTTGTGTACTAGTTACCATTTGTATTGTCAATAAAATGGAATGATATGTAACAGGTCTTATGGATATATATAATTCTTTTGGCCTTTTGTCCATATATAATCTAATGGAGATATGCACATACCATCTTCAGCTTCTAAATTTTCAGTAATTATTTCATTGTCTCGAAGGCGATGGAATTTAATTACCGCACGTTAATTTCAATGGAAAGGGATTATAGGTATTTCAACACGTGATCTTACATTTAAATTTGTGTAAATTACAAAAAATTAAAAAAGTACCAATTACTGGACCTAATAATATTAGTTCTAGATAACTAAATGTAATTTGCCTCTGTTGTGGGTTTTTATTAAAAAAAACAAGAGGAGAACAGATGAAAGTAATTTGTGGTGGGCTAGTCCGTATGCTGGCTATATCTACAATGACCAAAAAGTTAAGTGGAAAAAAGAAAGTAAAGTGAAAGGGTTAGCAAATTCCATAAGCCACGCGCTTGACCTTCAACCAAAACTCAGCTTCTTCAAATAGCTTTCCTGTAATTTACAGAGGAAATTCATTAACTTCTTGACCTCCCAGAAGAAGAAAATAGTATAATCCTGTAATTTTATATAGCTCAAACCTAAAAATAATAATTATAACAGAAAAACAAAAAATTTTAATGATTACATGCTGTCTCAAAATTGTCAACGAAGCTCGCTCGAAGGTATTTTGCAATAATAAAAAGGTGGTCTCGCTGAAATACATTATATCCAGGTCAATGTGTGTGCAATACAATGAGGCAAGGCAATGGGCTTAAAGTTACATAGAAATGTAAAACCAACTTCATCATGAAGCTCGCAGAACTAGAGCAGAAGAAGAGAAACCTCATGCATTTTCTGAAATTTTCATGTAACCTTATTTGGAATTACTAGGATATTTTCCTTTGATGAATAGAGTCCACTCAATTAAATTGAACCCATAACAAACGCACACACGGTGCGTACGAGCAAAACAAATACGATAAGCAACCTTAATAATTTATGAAAATGGTAATAGAACTTCAACAAAATTTACAGGACGATAAGAATCATCTTCAGATAATTTTCGTTCTCTCTTCCATGAAATACTGCTGCATTTTTCATTGAAGAAAAGGAAAGCCAATGCTTCAGGCTTTGCCTATAAATAGAACAATTGTCATAAGTTGAAGGCAAAAGTAACAAAGGAAGATTGTAATTAAATCCAAAAATATATTAGTGTTCTTGTTCTTGGTGGTCACGTGGTGGTTTAATTTATAGCAAGATGACTTCGGGTCAGAAGAAGAATACTATTGGAGACGGTCTTGGTTATGGCTCTGCGTATAATAGTTCACCGAGTTCTTCAACTTCAAAGCAGGGAACTAAGGTTATTGTTGGACATAGTCTTGGTTATCCTTCAACATATAATTCTCAGAGTTTTTCAAAGAATTCGACTTCAAAGGGAACAGCTAAGGTTATAGGAGACAGTCTTGGTTATGGTTCTTGAAATGATAAACGGTGTTCAAAATAAGTTTTTCTAAACGTTTCCCCTCGAGTTAAGGTGTAAAAATATCTACATATGAGTTTTTATCATATATATTTAAATATTTAATTATTGATGGAACACAATAACGCTTTACTAGGTGGAATTAACTTACTCAAATTGTAATCTTGGGAACTTTAATGATACTGTTGGTTTTAAAATAGTCAACAAAATGTTATAGGAGGATCCTTCGGGTAAAATTAGTTAAACTACAGTAGATCACATAATAACAAAAGGAAATATATAACCCATTTTTTCTGGATTGGCATAATTCAAGAGAAATCGAAGATGCACAAGGCTCTTTTTACTGTAATGAGAAGTACCTTATTATTTAATGGAAGAGCACATGAAAATTTTCTGAAAATGCCTACTATTTTCTTTCAGATTGCATTGAAGTTTTCTACAAGTTTAGTAAATAATTGGGTTGCTTATCGTATTAGCTCTGCTCGGCTACGTCGTGTGTATTAATTTGTTATGGGGTTAGAGTTCAAGAATATCTATCAACTTATACCTAAAGTGCGTTTAGTATAATATATTTTGTGGAGATGTAAAAGTGCATAAAATGGAAATAACAATGTCAAAAATGTTAAATATTATGTAACACTGTTTTTACTTAAATATGTAACGATTTTATATTATATTTAATGGTATTGATATCATAAAAATTAATATATGTATATATATAATTAAGAGAGAATTACACTAAATTGGGATTAGTTTTACTTAACTTAAAACGTTAATTCAATCACCATTATGTAATCTACTGTAGTTTAACCCATTTTAGCCAAAGGATCCTCCCATAACTTTATGTTGACTATTTTAAAACCAACATTATCATTAAAGTTCCCAAGATTAAAATTTTAGTAAGTTAATTCCTCCTAGTAAAGCGTCATTGTGTTTCATCAATAATTAAATCTTTAAATATATATATATATATATGATGAAAACTCATATGTAGGTATTTTTACACCTTAACTCAAGGGGAAAAGTTAAAAAAAAAAACTTACTTTGATTACCATTAATCATTTCAAGAACCATAACCAAGACTGTCTCCTATAACCTTACCTTTTCCTTTGAAGTCGAATTCTTTGAACAACTCTGAGAATTATATGTTGAGGGATAACCAAGACTGTCTCCAACAATAACCGTAGTTCCGTGCTTCGAAGTTGAAGAACCCTGTGAACTATTATACGTAGAGCCATAACCAAGACCGTCTCCAGTAGTATTCTTCTTCTGACCCGAAGTCATCTTGCTAAAAATTAAACCAGGATGTGACCACCAACAACAAGAACACCAATATATTTTTGGACTTAATTACTATCTTCTTGTGTTACTTTTGCCTTCAACTTATGACAGTTGTTCTATTTATAGGCAAAGCCTGAAGCATTGGCTCTCCTCTTCTTCAATGGAAAATGCAGCAGAATTTCATGGAAGAGAGAATGAAAATTTTCTGAAGATGATTCTTATCGTCCTGTAAATTTTGAAGTTCTCTACCATTTTCGTAAATTATTAAGGTTGCTTATCGTATTTGTTTTGCTCGTACGCACCGGGTGTGCGTTTGTTTTGGGTTCAATTTAATTGAGTGGACTCCATTCATCAAAGGAACATATCCTAGTAATTCCAAATAAGGTTACATGAAAATTTCAGAAAATGCATGAGGTTTCTCTTCTTCTACTTGAATTCTGTGAGCTTCATGATGAAATTGGTTTCACATTTCTATGAAACTTTAAGCCCATTGCCTTACCTCCTTGTATTGATATAATAGAAATTAATATGTGTGTGTGTGTAATTAAGAGAGAATTACACTCAATTTTGAAATTGAAAATTAATGAAAAGTACATGTACCTGAAAATGATTTTCTCCTCATATGATGTAACAATAGTTTTGAGAGAGAACAAGAAATGTTGGAGGTACCTCATATATTTCATTGTTTATATTTTTTATCAAAACATTTTCATTGTTTGTTCATATTGATGCGTTTTTATTTTCAATATCTGCAGCCATTTATAAAAATAATATTTTTAATAATAAAGAAGATATAAGTTTTGTAGCGTTAGATATTTATGATTTTTATTTATATAAAAATATTTTAAGGTGTTTTGAAATTAAAACTTATATATATATATGTTAAAGTATATATTTAGTTCTTTAAATTCATATCAAATTTTAGTTTGATACCTTAAATTTAAAGGTATACTTTTAGCCTTTTATTGTTAACACTGTTAGTTTTATTTAATGAAAAATGTTAATTTAATAACCATTTTGCAATTAAATAATGTTAAAATATAATTAAATATGGATTACTTAATATATACTTTTTTATACTTGCCATTATTTATCTACAATGAGATTGTACCAAACAGGCTGTAAGCTTCTCAATGATGGATCAAGTTGGGGTGCTCATCGAAGTAATGAGCTCCCTCAACCCATTAGATCTGGACTATCTTAATTTGATTTTGGATTGTTTGTATTTGATTTCTTGAAACTAGCAATTTTTTTATAAAAAAGGTCATTGTTTAAAAATATGATAGTTAAGAGATTAATTTATTTTAGATTTTATACCTAATAAAATAAGTTTTTCATAAAAATAAAAAATAAGAAATTAGATCTGAACTATCAAAATTATATATGGATGGTTCAGGTTGGGGAGTTAATCACTTTTTATGAACACCCTAACCAGTTCCCTCAATGATTGTGTGGTTACGCTGTAAGGATTTTTCATGCAAAGGGAATAAAAAGGGGAAGTGAAAGGAAAAGGGAATCAGGTTATTAAAACCAATCCTTGTGAAAACAATGTTCTATTTATTACTCCCTTGTGTCTGTAATGTAATCTCTAATTAGGGAGTTTATCTAAATACTAAATATAAGAGATAGTTTCAACACTTATCAATTTTTCTTGAATTACTCCTATTGATCCTTCGTTGACAATAAGTAAGAAAGAAATGTTAAGGAAGCTTAATAAATTATTTCACCATATAATATATTCTATGATCTCTCTGAAATACTGATTCATATGATATTATATATCAGTTTATAAGTCATACAAATTAGTTTAAAAAAATAATAAATATAGATAATTTAAAGTAATTTATTGAACTTCTTTAATTTTCACAAATTAGTTAAATGGGTTATATATTAAAAACTTGAGGCAGTAACTAGTATATATCAACAAACAAAGTATTGAATGCATCAATCAGGAAGGTTGATCAAACAGTATCGAGTTCTGTAACAATAGGTACAAAAAACCAAAGATAAAGCTCAATGAAATTTTTAAGTACGATCTTTTAGTTAACAATCTTCGGATGCGATCCATCTAATTGGCCATATCTAGTGGTGAAGGCTTTATTAAATTAAATCATTATATTATTATATGATGTTTTGTTGAATTTGTACCTCAAGCTGACTGTTTGGATTAGTAGTGAAAATTACTTTTCTAACATAATTTACAGTATACAAGGACAATATATAAGAGGAGTTTTATCTTGACTTGCACAAACGTGATTCTTCAACTATATGGGAAATAATAAAATATTATTTTATTTTATTTACTAGAAGTAAGGCCCATGTATATATGGAACAAACAGACCATATCCATATGCATACAATGGAAAAGATTCTCAAAATTCCTATCTAGCTAGCTGAAAATAAAGTTGTAGAGATTATCATTTACATTATTGTAATATCCACTTAATCAAATATCAAACAACAATAAGACATGAGTAAATTCAAAATAAATAAACATAATACATGATCGAATCTTCCACAAAATAAACTTTCCTTTCAGTTCCAGCATAGTTTTCCCTTCTACATGAACCAACAGTTAACAATAACGACTGAGAAAAAAAAAAGCTATATAAACCTTTGTACAAAAGAGTTCATTCAACACAACCGGTGAAGCAAAACAAATACGATATTTTAATTGATACACGATACAACCGATGAAGCAATAATTAATTCTTACCCCAATTGATACTTACCCGATATTTTTGTCTATTAATTAATTAATTTTGTAGATATCCTTTTCTGTTACCAAATTCTTCATAACAATCATTAAAAGATAGACTTATCTTGTTTATACAAGACATATAAAATAAATTGGGTTGTTTGAATTGTCATCTCTAGTAGAGAGAGAGAGAGAGAGTTAACCCACACAAGTGAGTATTTTGCACTTTATTTTTACCTTTTATATTGCAAAATATTATGAGGGTTTGAATTCTGAACCTCTTGTATGCTTTGTTACCTCTGACTTTTTTGGATATATTTATCAGACTATGTTTAATTTGAGTATTGTTGTACTCAATTGAGATAGCTCTCATAGAGGCATTTTTTACATATATACACACAAACTCAAGACCTTATGGTTAAATAGCCAAAGTCTTTTCCAATACAAACAGGAATGGACTAAGAGAAAGAGGCTAGTTCCTCATAATGTGGAAACCAGGTTTGAATCTTTATTGAAATATGTGTCCACATTCGGTGTTTGTTAATGCCTCGAATAAAATTGTCTTTATTACGTGTGCAAAAGAAGAAAAAAGCTCCTTCCACTATTTAGGACCAACATCTCCGGATCACTTCTATTATTTGAACTAGCTTGCTCATATTTTTCATACTTTAACAATTAACTGTATTAATGTAAAAGATATACTGTCTTTGTGCCGGACATACTGAACATGCGTGTAGGGATGTTTCTTGAAAATAAGCCGTCTATCTGTATATGCTAAGTGTCTAATGACGATTAGTCTCTAGTTATATGTACTCTAGTTAAACTTGCCTTTGTATCTCAAGAAAAATAGTAATGTAAAATATCTATATCCTTTCTATACGACTAACTGGATGAATGTGAGTTTTATTTTGACTTTTTATAATTTATGAATATGCAATTCTATAATGATAGAACATATTTAATCATCCCAAAGTTTTGCTGTCCTTTGAATATCTATGGATATTTTATGGTATTGAATGAACTCTTTTTTACAAAGATTTATAAAACTTTTTTTGTTAGTCTTATTGTTACATGCAGGCTCATGTAGAAGGGAGAACTATGCTGGAACTAGAAGGAAAGTTTATTTTGTGGAAGATTCGATCATGTCTTATGTTATTTATTGTGAATTTATTCATGTCTTATTGTCGTATGGTATTTGCTTAATTGGAGATTACAATAATGTAAATGATAATCTCTACAAGTTTATTTTCAGCTAGCTAGCTAGAAATTTCATAATATTTTTCATTGTATGAATATGCATATGGTTTGTTTGTCTCATATACATGGGCCTTACCTCTAGTAAATAAAATAAAATAATATTTTATAATTTCCTCAATGGATATATATATGCATCATTTCCATCTTGAGGTTCAAATTCCTCAGCTTCTTTAATCACCAAAACAAATACCATTTAAATTATAATAATAACAACAGAACGATTTATTCACATATATATAGTAAATGATGCATATATATATATGTGCATCATTTCCATCTTGAGGTTCAAATTCCTCAGCTTCTTTAATCACCATCTTGAGGATCTGCTATTAATATAATATATTAAATAAAATTAATAGTAGGACATAATATTATTTGAGAGAACATAGCTACTTAGCTAGTTGAAAATAGTTCATGGCGCAAAAGTTGATATTAAAACACAATTAATTGATTTGAAAGGAAAAAAGGAAATTATATTTTCAACAATTTTTGTTGGAAAGTAATGTCTGTAATACTGAATTACAAGCCGTAATTAATCGGAAAAAATCTAAGGATAGAGACATTATTAAATTAATATAAAATTTAATGAACCGCATAAATATTGGCCAAGTTCATTCACACTGACACGGTTAGGCTACACACCTCGGCACATCTTCTATACATCACAATGATGCAGAATTCATTTTTGGACCATTTAAATCATGATCAAAAGGGTTTTAACCATTTAAATATGAAATATCGAGTTGGAATTTATGGGATTGGAGACATCTTTTGAAAGCTACCTTTAATTACACATGACACACTTCAAATATGACCCAGTCATGTGGCGATATTAAAAAAGAAAAGAATAACTTAACTCAAAAACTTAAATATTAAAATTTACAAGAAATTCGAAGGTATTTTCAAGTCTGATTTCATGAATTTTCTGAAAAGAATATGATCTTATATTTTGTAGTCATACCCCAATTACACAGTAATTATAATCTGAATTCATGAAACTTTCTCTCATTCATAATGAAAATTCTTCAATTTCCTGATTTTCAGGGAAAATTCCTATAATTCAGTGTCAAACCCAAAACTGGTAACTACAATTAAAAAAATTCAATTCGATTTTTATTTTGTACACACTCAAACTTATCAATAGTCTGCATACAAATTTACACAACACAAATTAAAAACACACGACACAACAGGTGAAGCAAAACAAATACGATAAGAAATTTACGAAAATTTTAGAAAACTTGAATAAAAAATTTTCAAGAAAATGGGAGACATTTTCGGAAAACTTTCATGTGCTCTTCCGTGAAATATTATAATGTACATGTCATTACTATAAATAGCCTACATGGTTGTGTGTATAAATACGTTAACATAAGCTAACGACAGAAGGACAAGAAGAAGATTGAGAGGTAGGCAATATTACATATATAACAGATCCCAAATTATATTTACTTTGTCTTGTATTGGTGGCTGATTGGTGGCTTTTTTTAGCAGGATGGATCAGAATCAGATTGGGTATGGAAACAATACTCCTCAGAGTAATTCTTCAAGTGGAAATAATAATAATAATAATAATAATAATAATAAAGTTGGAAGGAGTACTGTTGGTCGACCACGTCCACCACCACCACCACCCAGAAACAACAACTGAATAAAGTTGTAATTAAGGTAATTCAAATAATATAAGCTCCCTTTCTTTTTATTTCTTAAAATTTATCATTATACAATTAGTGTTATACATGTGTGTTCTTGATGATAGTTAATGAGTATATCTTTATGTATTAATTAATTCTTCATACCAATTTGCATGCAGGTTGGTCAGAGGCGGGACCTGTAATAATGATGCTATACGTACAAGTACAACTTGTTAATTACTATTTGATTAGTAGCAGATTTGATTCTTCTGCGTGTTAATTATTTGTTTGCTTTCCTTAAATAAGATGGCTCACTATGTAACCTCTCTATTTTGTGTTTAGGCACTTATTGAATCCTAACCACTTGTGTTGTGATCAATAAAATGAAATTATATGCAGTAACTGTGTACTCTCTCTCTCTCTCTCTCTCACCAAAGGCAATAAAATTCAAAATGATCAATACTATTGTTAATCCACATAGTTTAATCAAATTTTAATCTTAGTCTCTATAGTTTTAAATAGTGAATTTCAATTACTATAGTTTTATAAGAATTTGGTTTAAGTTTACCATAACTCCATAAAAGTAATGGGATAAGACAAATTTTGATTTTGGCCTACGTACTTTTATTGTTAATTTCTTTGATTTTATTTTCATCTCTAAGTCGATTTATTGTTAATTTCTTTTTCTAATTCACTCCACACATATTTTTATAAACAATTAACTTACTGTTTTGAATACATATAAATTAGTTATTTAGTTGTTAAATTTAGCACCCGAGGAGCGTGAAGTTTCCAAGATTATAATATCAATTATAAATCAATTTCATGGCGTGTTGGATAGTTACATTTAGCAACCGAGGAGCGTGAAGCTTGGGTGAGTGTTTGAGCTCTTTCTAAACTCGAAAACGGGCGGTCCAGGAAAAAATTGATTTATGCTGTGTTTGATGAAGCGTTTTGCCAAAATGCATTCTCACGCAAAATCTCCTTCTACCCAGAAGGAGCTCCGACCAGCCTTACCGTTAGATCATTTGCCGTTGGGAAAGCATCGGATTCGCCTTCTCTCTTCAATTCATCTCCTCTTTCCTTGCTTGCTTCCACTTTTCCTCACAGCAAATCTGCCTCCAGCTCGCGTGGGTCTGCGTCCTCCAGCTCACGTTAGGTCTTCGTTTCCGTGTTGCCGTTGGGTCACTCCTCTAAGCTTGCTCCTCCAGCTCACGTTAGGTCTTCGTTTCCTTGTTGCCGTTGGGTCACTCCTCTAAGCTTGCACTATTCCGCCTCTCTCACCCCACTCCAAACTTGCTTGTGTCTCACTCTAGAGAAGATTGGTTAACTCCGAAGAAGCCAGTTCCGCCGAACCATTGGAGGTGCTTTAACCCCACAAGAAACCCTCGCTTGGGAGCTCTTTAACCCCATCGACAGGTTCCTCATTGTTGCCATCACCGGCGTTCCAGCTACGGAATCCAATAAAAGCTAGCAGATATGTTAGCTGAAGAAGTCCGTCGAACTTAGGGTTCACCATTTGTTTTCTTTGGTTCTTACTATGGATTTAACCAGGACTTGTTTCTTTCTGCCTTTCCCTTTTTCCATTCGATTGGTCTATTGGTTCTCAGTAATGCTCCCTTTAATTATTATATGTTTTTTATTGCAGAAATAGAGAGAAGATATATATTCTTTTATGACTCACTTTTTTATTTCATTTTGAGTTGGGTGGGATATTGGGGGACTGATTTCAACAAGGGAAGTGTTCTTGTTTTGGTTCTTTCATGCTGGTGTGTGTGATAGATATGGGTTTCTTTGTTCTTCTTTGTTTGTGTTAAATTAGTTAAAATCGAAAAAGGGAAAGAAGGGGCTTTGATGTCTATGTTAGATTGAACACATGTAATGTTAGTTAGTTAAACAATTTACATTTCAATGGTATTTAATCTACATATATTTTTCTTTTTTTTCCATTTTTTATTTTTGATTACTTTATTTTTCACTAATTTTATCACAATATATAAAATAATATATATTTATATGATTATGCATTGTTTAGTGAGATTCATGTTAATTTTTCACCAAAAGTTACTTCTCCAATGATTGTTTAAACATAAATCACATTATATCATTTAACTTCCACCTAAAAATCATTTTTCAAAATGCATTCTGGGGAAAAGTTATTTCTCCCACAGCTTATTCAAATGAACCCTGTATTGTTCACTCCCACACATGCATAACGTTAGTTTTCATCGAAAAAGTCAAAATTTCTTGGATTAAAAGGTGAACGAGTTAAGGTAATTAACGTGAATTACTATTACCAGATGGTTAAGGTAACTAACTCCATATAATTATATAAAGGGCTATAGACTTATATATGTTGAGAGTGTCTGTGTGATTGTGTAACCCTTACCATACAAGGAAAAGGTAATTTTGGTCTCTCATGTCAAGAGTTCATAGGTTTTAGGGTCTAGTAAAATCATCAATTATTATAATGTGTGAATTGCAAGTGATGATCAGTTATTATAAAGTTGAAGGAGCTCAATCTCTTCTAAGAATAATACATATGATTCTTCATATTTATTAAATATTATTAGTTCATATATTTGGCTTTAATTCATGCGTACGTATTTTGCCACGATCTTTTAGTGTGTGTTTGGTATGAAATATTTTGGACTAGAAAAAGAAGAGGTGCATGGACAAAACGTATTGCAGTTTTTTTTTGTTGTGCTGGGTGCTCTGATTAATTGATTCATCATATTATAAAGTATTAGTCCATTCTGCTAGGCCCAATTATGTTGACTATTTGAAAAGGAATTAGAAGTCACTTTTAGAAAAGCTATTTTTAATTGAACCTGACAGTACTTAAATCTTAAAATAGGCTATACATGCAACTGTAATTACTGCATGTGCGTAATGGTAATTTTTTTTGGTAAGAATGGTAATTAATAATTATGATTCATGAAATAGATATTCATGAAGTCTTTTGTTTAATAAAATGATCAATTATGTAAAATGATGAAGGAAAATTATACAGCTAGAATTCATATAGAAGGAAACAGGGAATGAGGAATCAGTAGCAATGGATCTGCTTTATAATATCAACAAATACGACGGGCAAACAGAAACCTTCGATAAAATTTAGGCTAAAGTATACTTTTAATCCTTTATGTTTGTGTTGGATTTCATTTTAGTCTTTTAAGTTTAAAAAGTACACTTTTAGTCCCTGAAACTTAACTCCGTTAGTTTCTCTTAACGAAAGTTGCTGACTCATCAAATTTAATTGATGATTGTGTAATAAAATGTTAACAAAGCATACTCACATTTTAATTTTAATTTAATAATATAATGAATTTGATATTTTAAATTATGTAAAATAAAAAACATTTCAAATAATAACATTAAGTTTGATGAGTTAGCAATTTCTGTTAAGAGAAACTAACAGAGTTAAGTTTGAGGGACTAAAAGTACACTTTTTAAACTTAAAGGACTTAAGTGACACCAGACACAAATATAAATGACTAAAAATATACTTTAACCTAAAATTTAAAAGAAAATAAGGATGCATCTTCTCTAAACTGTCACTTTCTTTTCCACGAAATGTTGACAAATTTTTCATTCATTGTGAAGGATCATTTCTTGCTTATTTTCGGTGAAATTCGTGGTGGGTAAGTTTAATTTCTCCTTATAATTAATGCTCCTTAAGGATACGCTATTAATATAATAAACTAAATTAAAGATTCATGGCGGTGGGCTCCAACGATAGTGGCTTTTCAGTTTTTTTACATTAAAAGAATGAGGGTTAATTTTGTAAAAACATCAACATTTGAAATTCCAAATTGATACATATCCCCAATTTGTGCTTTCATGTGTTAACATGACCATTTCTCTCATGATTTTCCCTTTATAGGAGTATACTATTATTTAGAGAACATAGCTTACTTGAAAAGGTCCATGGAAGAAGAGATATATTTTTTTTTCAAAAATCAATTTAATTGATCTATAACGAGGAAAAAAATAAAATTAGATTTTCAATTTTGTTTGGGAAGAAAATGTCAGTGATGCTGAATTACAAGACTTAATCAGTAGGGTAAAAAGTCAAAGAGTAGAGAAAATATTAAACAATTTAATGAACCACGTACATATTAACAAGCTCACACTGACACGGTGATATAGCCATATTGAAAAAAAGAAGAAGAATAAACTAACTAATTATTTAAATTTAAAAAAATTCTTTAATATTAAAATTTTCAAGAAATTCAGAGGCATTTTCGAGTCAAATTTCGCGAATTTTTAATTTTCAGAAAATAATATTATCTTATATTTTTTAGTCAAACCCCAATAACACGGTAATTATAATCTAAATCTTGAAACTTCCCCTCAATGAGTAAATGTTTTCTCTCACTCATAATTATAGGATTTTTCTAAACAGCATCCACAGCCACCACAACCAGAAACAACAACTGAATAAAGTCGAAATTAATGACTACTGGTGATTCAAATATATATATATAAGCACTCTTTATTTTTATTTTTTATTTTTGAATTTATTATTATACAATTGGTGTTATATATGTGTTATTGATTATAGATAAATATAAGCATCTCTTTATGGATTAATTCTTCATCCCAAATTGCATGCAGGTTGGTTAGAGGTGGAACCTGTGATGATGATGATGATGATGATGATGATGATGATGATGATGATGATGATGATGATGATGATGATGCGAGCTCTCGAGGGTAGTAGATTTGATTAATTGTTTGTTTACTTTCCTTATATAAGAGCACTCTTACAGCTATGGTGATCAATAAAATAAGATACTCTTTTAGTTAATTTTACTTATACAGTGAAGAGAGAATGCATTTATTTATTTGTCACAATACTTTTAAAATTTCCATATAAATGGACCGTTTTACCTTTCATTTATTATTATGTTGACTTTGTTTCTACAAGTATATTGTATATTTTATAAAGGTAAAATTTAAAAGTTGTTAAATTTTAAGATAAATGCAATGGATCAAAATGAAAGGAATGCTTTCCCTTATATTACATGGAATCTACAAAATATAAGTTGTGTTTTATGGATTGAAAAATGGTTAAAATATCTAATTGATATTCTAATTTTATCCCCGGTTTCAATTTCACATCTAAATTTTCAAAATTCCATTATTTTCTAAGTAGAGGTATCTTTTAAATTATTAAAGACAATCTTGAAACTTTATTAATTATGAATTAAATATAGACACTTTTTTTTAATTTTTTTTTGATACACACTTTTTTTTTAATTACTGTCAAATAGGAATGGATGAAATGGTTTTTTACTGTAGAAATAGCCCACCTCAACTACTATCCTACCCTACGTTGGGCTGGCCATTTCTACAAAAAAAAAAATCTGAAATTACGTTATGTGTAGTTGGGTCATTTCTCCATCCCAGGGCATATTGTGGGTCAGAAAAATGGGTCTATCGAAACCTTATGCATTCGCAAGGTTTACCACTGTTCCAGATCTCTTGCTTATTTTAAGAAGAATGACACACACACACACACACACACACACACACACACACACACACACACGTAAATGTCTCAAATTGGCCACCGAATTTCAATATCAATCACATAAAAAATAAAAAAATGGGTATATTAGCTTTTGTATAAATTAGTAGTCATAATATATATATATATATATATATTACGTTAGATTTTAGGTCAAGTTTTAGGGTCTCCTTGTTTCTCTTTTCAAAAACAAAACATAACTTGTTTGGTGTGTTTTTTAACAAGTTATTTTGAAAAAACGTAAACTTGTTTTTAAAACTAAAAAAAAAGTTTTAGTCTTTTTTTTTTTGCATTTCTTAGTTTTTATTCGAGTTCTCATCCAAGCTTCATTCTCGATTTGATTATGTTATTTACAAATGTAATTTTTTAAAAATCTATCAAACCAGATTTTTTTTAAAACTTAATTTTAATAACAAAAAAAGGAAGCATGCAGACCATAACCTCTCAAAAGTTAATTGGTGCAGCTCATTGTTATTATTATTGACCACTTTGAATTCACCACAGAATTCACAACTATTTAGGTCAAAAGCATCGATGAATACCAATGTCAATTTTTTTGGGGAGACGAATGAAGCAAATCAAGACATACGATATTTTTCTTTAAACTAATTTATCTGCTTTATAAACTTATATATAATATAATAATACACATAACTATTTCAAAATATATGTTATATTTAAGCAATTTATTTATTTATTTTAATATCTAAAAAGGTCAACTTGCTCTTAGACCGACGCTAGTATTAGCCAATAGCAAAACCTTGTAGTGTAGTGGTAGATCTTGTCTGTAATCTTAGATTATTATTGTCTACTTAAAAAATTGTATTAGAACTTGGGAGCCTAACATAATTCTCTTTCCTTATTTGGGTTTAAGATGCGAATATGAATAAATTTTTTTAACTTTACCTATATTAAATGGGATTTTAAAGGAGAGAAAAAAATATAAAGAATCACATTTAAACATTAATTAAAAGAGTAAAATTGAGAATAAATCTTAGAGCCTGCTTGGTTAGAATTGGTTTTGATAGAAACAAATATGAAAACAAGGTTTAAAAGTGTGTTTTCTATAACATGAAAATAAGATCAAAATTTATTTATTTTGGATTGAAATACCACAATGCCCTTTACTTTTTTCAATACAAGGGACCACGGTTGGCACAACCCACCGATTGGGATATTGTTAGAAAAAAGCACGTTTACGTGAGATGAGATTAAACTTCCTCACTTATTTATCTTATAGACGTAAAGTATGTTAAAAAAGTAACTTGTTAATTAAAAAAGGTACATAATTCACTGCAATCACCAATGCCACCACTACCTGCTCAGCCACCACAGCCCATTCAAGAAGAGGAGGGGTTGTCAGAGAGAGGGAGACACAACTAATCAAGGGCGGATATTTGATGAGAAGATTTATCGTCGTTAGATATATGCATACCCCTTTGAAAATGAAGGGAAAACCATCGTTGTCATTGGAGGTCCTTGTTGCCGTTGCTGAAGGAGGCCTCTATTGCCATCGCACACATAGATTAGTGAAGGCGCTGCCATTGTCAGCCACTAAGATGAATTGAGCTGGTGAGACAGGGTGAAGGATGAAGAGGAAGAGGTAAAAAGGATATTGGTGGATATAGCCATGTTTGTCTTAGTGTTAGAAAAATACATTCACACAATCTGAGATAAAAATTATTTCATATACTTACCTTATGCCTATTTGGATTAGCGGTAGAGATATATTTAATTTCAACGTGATTGACAGTATACAAGGTAAGTATGTGAGAGAAGTTTTATCTCAATTTGTATGAATATGTTTTCTCAAACGCTATCGTAGACAGGAAATCGTATTAGAAAAGTAGCTTATACTGCTTGCAAACAAGCCAAATATGGAATTACAAAACTTGGCTTTTATGATAGAAGCCAATTCTATCAATTTTGAAAAAAATGATTTTCACATGAATGCCAATTTCATGCTCTCTTAATTACACTAAACATTGCGATAGAAATCAATTCGATTCCTATTTCCATATCTATGTTCCCCACTTTTATCATACCAAATGTGACTTTAATGCCATTGAATACATGTACTTGGGTTGTCGCTTGTTATCAAGCACCAGATTTAGATACCCCAACTGAACAGTGGCACCAACGGGAGGGGTGAACAGACAGTTGGAAACTAACTAAAAGGGGCAACTGAATCAGTTGAGAAGGAAGGAAGGAGGACAGCTGGCAGTAGTCACGCCTGAACCCTAGCTGCAAACTTCATGATCGAGACCAGAGGGTAATAGGGGGTACCCAATTCGGACCAGGGGAAGGGAGCTACAGGCATTTGAAACTAAGGGGTACTGATCAGATTTTTTTCTAGCGGCTACGGATCACATGCCACCAGTCCCACCGATTGAAACCAGTAGGACTTGGCAGAGTACAGAGCTGGGAGTCCGTCATTTTGCTCGGATCTGTCCACTGTTGTCCAGATTTTTCATCACTTCACCTTCTCCCCATTCAGATCATCACGTCTTCGGACCAGAGACCTTCACTCATACATCACATGCATTCTCACCTGATTCACTCCAGATTATCTTCTCATTTCATTCTAACGAAGAGGACCTCAACAAAAGTTGTTGATATGCAGGAGGGGCATGTGGGTATGGGAATTTGTACAGTCAGGGCTATGGAACCAACACTGCAGCTCTAAGCACAGCTCTGTTCAACAATGGCTTAAGTTGTGGGGCTAGTTATGAGCTAAGATGTACGAGTGACCCAAGATGGTGCAAGCCTGGGGCCATCATTGTCACTGCCACAAACTTTTGCCCTCCAAACTTGGCTCTGCCCAACAACAATGGAGGTTGGTGCAACCCTCCACTTCAACACTTTGATATGGCTGAGCCTGCCTTCCTCCAAATTGTTCAGTACAGAGCAGGCATCGTCCCTGTCTCCTTCAGAAGGTAATTAACACAGGGCAATCTTACACAAAACAACACATATACATGAACATAACACACAGTGATAGAACTTGCCGTAAGGTTGTATGTATTTGATTCGTCTTTCAATAAATCGATGTAAGACTGTATTCAAATATCCTTGTTCTACTTTTTTTTTTCTTCCTCTTCATTAATGTGACAGAGTGCCGTGTATGAGGAAGGGAGGAGTAAGGTTCACCATCAACGGTCACTCATATTTCAACCTGGTTTTGATCACCAACGTGGGAGGTGCAGGGGATGTTCATATTGTGTCGATCAAAGGGTCCAGAACCAGGTGGCAGTCCATGTCCAAGAACTGGGGCCAGAACTGGCAGAGCAACTCATACCTCAACGGTCAAGCCCTCTCTTTCCAGGTCACCACCAGTGATGGTAGGACCCTCACAAGCTACAAAGTGGCACCACCTAATTGGCAGTTCGGCCAAACCTTCCAAGGTGGTCAGTTTTAATGCACTGACTAAGATTACAAGACATTATACACAGAGAGAGTAACTCGGGTTCGAGACTGTATAAAGATTGATCGAATGGCAGTTAGCAACTTATTAATGCACGGCTTGTAATATACTCTACACGTGGACCAATATTAATTTCCTTTCCAGCCAAATAAAGCTGAAATCAATGCCTCTAAATTGACCACGTCACATTTGAGAGCAAATTCAAGTTAAATGAGTGGAATTTTTCACGGAGATGCATTCAAATTTTAGGATCAACGCATGTTTCATGCACAAATTTCAAGTTTCAGTGTCAATTGAAGGTGCAGTGGGAATGATATTTTATCTTCATGATCACTGTGTATTACTAATTCCGACTCTGAATAAAAAATCTAGTCTGTAATGTAAATTGGATGTGGTATTCAATTACAATATAAAATATATCTTATATTTTGTATTGGAGGTGGTATTCAATTGTGACCAAGTTGCCTTTGGAAATATATATTCCAAATTTAAGAGTTTGCAGGTTATTAAAAACCTAAAAAGAACACAATTTTTTGTGCATTTATATTATAAACAAATTAATATTGATATGCTTTATCTAAAGATAATGGTTTAAACAAAGTGACAGTTGGAACACACCCTCTTAGTAGCATTGACTGGAAGATGATTAACTATAATGTTACCCATTTAAAAGTAAAAGTCAACAATTAGATGCTAAGGAATTTAAAATGTTGTGCACAATTTCTTAACATTTCCGATCATAGATACCAAATTGATTAAGTGGTACAACGCGTTTTAAAAGCCTATGGTCAATCTCAAAAATAACTTCATCGTACCCCATGTCAATGGCTAACATTAGGGTTGGTTTCAAGTGCAAGTGTTTCCACCAAGTTAATTAGAATTTGCTCCGTGCAACACAGCCAAAGATCATAAAAATGATATGAATTGTAAAACCGAAAAATTGATCCGTTTACCTGTCTCAGAATCACCAACTGTTTGACTCGGTTCAAGCCGAGTAGAGCCCAACTTTTCCCCCCGTCTGGGTCGTCAATTTCTGAATTTCATACTAAGGGTTGCATTTCTGGAAAACGAATTTTGATTTCCTTTGTTCAATACCAAATAATAGCCCGTCAGTATCTACCAATCCAAGCCCCCGGCCTCTGTATCATTCGTAACGTTTTGATCTCTCGGTTTTTCTGCCCGTCAAAATCCATGGCCTTTTTGATATCATACGTTGCAGTTGAATTAGGGACTCTGTTGCTTCTGCCCCGGTCGTTTCGCACACCGATTCTGGGGTGTTGGCTTCTCGAAGCTCTCGTGGGTCGTCAACATTTCCGGGTCCCGACGCTGAGACGGTGTCGTGTACCTTTGCATCTGCATTCCCGTTGCGGCCATCGTGGCTGATGATCTTCAAGTTCGTTCGCCCCGAATGACCGGTGCCGCGGAAGGTGACCTGGTTGATCCATCCATGCCCCAACGTGATTTTATTCAAGTTAGAGGTGCCAAAATGGAGCACGTAGAATATAGGTTTGCATGAGCTAGGCTTTTGTAAGGTTAAGTTTATCTGCCAAAGTGCACTTGCAGTCACCAGATATATAAATGTTCTCATGAATTCTACGATCAATATGACCAATTACATGATAAAGATGGCGCTGAGAAACTTTTGTTTCTTTCTCATTGCAATTATTGCCATGCCAGTAGTTATTTCAAGCAGCGTCTGATTTATTAATTACAGACTACCATTTCCGGAAATGGATGTGTTAGCAGATGCTACGGTTCAATTATTCCAAGCCCCCGCCGGTGCAGATTACTTGTGCAGTGATTGCGTGTATATGTTTTCGTTTCATTCTTAACCTGAACGTGGATCCATGCATAACAAATATATAACATGAATCCCGTAGGTATGTTTGACTCCATGTAGTTCAGGCTCTATCTCAGGCCTTTCTAAATTGCTTTGAGGGCCTTGAGAGCATTCTACCTTTATTTTTTCTAAACACAAATATCATGTTACTGAATGTGATTATATTTTTTTATTTAAAAATTAATTACTAATGATCTAAGGTTACAATGATGGAATTAAACCCATGACCTCCTATTTAAAAGATATCATACCACTAGACTATATTTAAAATAATGTCGGTCACTAGATGCGAACGCTTGGCCTATCAAAGATTTAAAAAGCTATCACTTTCACTAGACAGAATGCCATTTGGTAGCATTGTGCGTGGTTAACAGGGAAATATATCACTTTTTTTTTGTTAGATCTCCCGAGCTTCGTTCCGACTAATCCGGACTCGACTCGCGTCGTGCATCGGGGAAAGGTAGGAATGTCTCCCAACGGTGACTGCTGCATTCACAAGACTCGAACTCGAGACCTTATTTAAACTAAAACAAGCCGCTTTTCATTTGATCAACCAACCGTTAGTGATTGATGACAGAAAGATAACCTTCTGTCATCGATTATCAGTTTGCCCTGACGCAGAAGCACGCAATTTTTTTGTTTGTTGTGGACCACGTAAAAGCACAAACCCATAATCAAGGAAGGAAGCCCAAAGGGCTCAGGTGTGGCTTTTTCCTTGTTTTAAACTTGTAATTAATTAAGTTTTAAAACGACTTCAACAAGCACCAGTGGTCTAGTGGTAGAATAGTACCCTGCCACGGTACAGACCCGGGTTCGATTCCCGGCTGGTGCACACTCCGGTTGAGCGATGACGACCCGCAGCGCAAACTGTGACGGATGATTCCGTCACCGCTGTCAGATCTTCTGACGAATATTCGCGCATCTGAGCTCTCTCTCCTCTTTCTTTTCCCATTTTCAAATGAAGTATTGTAATTTCCTAATAACCACACACAGACACACATGTTATGATTGTAGAAGAAGATTGAACTTTGAAAAAGTATGCAAGCAATTAAACAGGTCGCCCACCTTGTTTTGTTTGTTGCATGTATTATTCTTATTGTTGTAACCCCCACAACACCATGAAAAACAGTACCAATCTCTATCCCGTACGTAGTGCTCATGGCAGCGACCTCCACTGCTTCTGCCTTCCTATTTAATGTCAACCATTCATCTCTTCCTCCCTTCAATCATTTGGTCTCATGATGCTGTTCCCTTCGTCGGCCAGCCATATATAAACCCACTACTTTCCATATCTGGTATATATGCTCCCCTCCTTTCTTTTTCCTTACCTGTTGACATATACACATAAATCTTGCAGATAAAGATTAAAAACACGCATGTACTTTGATTCAAAATGGAAGTACAGTTGTGCGCCTGTGTATGTACAATCCATGCTTTAATATAATTTTGTGTGGTTGGAGGTCGTCAACCTTAACCAACAATCATTTTCATTGCCATCTTTTCTCTGTTCATATATATAGCAGATTTCGGAATCAAAGTGATGAACTCCTCCTCCTCCTTCACTAGTTGGGATGATGAGTATAAAAATTTAAGGGAACAAACTTTTTTGCTGATGTGCAAGGAAATAAAGTCAAATTTGCTTTCCGTGAGAAGATAATTTTAATTATATACGAAAAGAAAGATCTCATTTTCAAAGAAGATAAGAACGAAAAGCCAGTGATAGGATTTGCATCGAGTAAATAAACAAACGGTTTATATAAAATGTCAGTTTGAAATCCATATTGTATATATTATTCAATCAATTATTCAACTCTGGTCAACTCGTCGATCTATAATAATAACATTTTTTGGGGTGCTTCATTGCAGTGATTTTTTTAGAGTTATTAAATTAGCGAACCGACTCTATCAACATTAAAAATTAATGGTTGGTTCATACATGGAAAGATAGTTCTAAAAACCACCGTACATACTTTATCAATCAATTCAATTTGGTCAACTAACGCATTAAACTATATCTCAAAATTCAAGATAAAACCATTTCGAAAGCCAACATCGTGCTTGTTTGGGAACTCATTTTCTTCAACGGTACACATAATCCAAGACAAAAATATCTCAAAATCTGTAAAAAACCCTCTTGAAATATATAAAAACAATCACGAAATCTATAAAATCATTTCAAAATCCATAAAATCACCTTGAAAAACACACACATACTTGTTTGGAAATTCATTTTCCTTAATGGTGCATGTAAGCTAAGACAAAACCATATAGAAATCTGTAAAATACATCTCAAAATCCATAAAAAACATCTTAAAATCTGTAAAATCATCTCAAAATCCATAAAATCACCTCAGAAGCCGTAACTCCTTTCTCCAAACGGATTTCCTAAACACATATGTTTGAGCCCCCACACATGCATAATTTATATAATATTATTCCTTGTTGGATTATTATTGGAAGGCTTGTATTAATTCATTTTTCTTCAAACCAATACACAAATGATTATATATCATAAAAATTGGTTATAAATTCGTCTCATTTCACTTGCATGAATTATAAATTCGTCAAATCGTCGTTATAATTTTGTAACCTTTTTAAATTGGTTAAATAAAAGACTTATTATTTTCTAATAAAATAAAAGACTTTAACTCCGTTTGGGAACGTGGTAGAGAAGTATTTTTACGCAAGTCGAGATAAATATATGAAGGAAATTATCTCAATTTATAAAAAAAATATTATTGAACGTGTTTTTTTGAGTGAGAGTTAAACTTTGCCAGTTAACATTTATGGTCAAATTGAAGTGTTAGTGTGTGCTTTTTATTTTTTGGGGCCGGCCGTATAAGTTGAAAACTTCAACATCTCAATGGGATTTAATTAATCACGTTGATGACCAGTATGTATGTGTTTTGCTCATGTCACTGTCACAATAATCATTTGTTATGTAAGTAACTGATGATCACAAAGCTGGTCCTGATTTTCTTGTGTGTGCATGCGTGTGCGTGTTTCTTTTCTTTGTTTTTTTAGGAGGTACTACAAGGTTTTCATAGAAATTGATTCCATCACTGGCTTACTATTGTCTCATGGGTTTTAGGCTTAGCAGGAATCTCATGGGCATAGGTAGGCTAGCATGTAATTAATAAGCTCATTTCAATATTTTTATGTAATTAAATAAATATATAAAAGAGATTATTTTATTCTAAAAAAAATACCGTTTTGTACCCTCCAAACCCAGCACACCCTAATTACACATGTGCACTGATTATTTTCAGATGAAAATCGTACGTACCTTTGTAGATCAGACTTTGGAAAACGGAAAGCAAAAGAAAAGGTTGTACAAAAAGTCAAAAAGGCTGCATCATACTCTGTGTCATAGCAAAGGCTCATTAATGCTTTACTTTGTTTTTAAATAGTCTTGTATTTGAATAGCTTCTCTCTCCCCTCTTTACTTCGTCTTCTCAGATCCTGAAGCTCTCTCTTATGCCTTTTGTTGAAGAAGTAGAAGCTGCATCACAGGTGGGACATGAAAGATGGCGCCGGGACATCGTCCTTCCTTCTCCTCGCCTTTGTCTCCTACCTCCTTCCTCGTGGTCTCGCCCTTTTCTTCCTCATCTTTCTTCTTCCCCGAAATCCTTCTCTTACCGAGTCACCCCGGTTTATATCGGTCTAGAAAACCTCCGGTTCAATGTCGAAACCAGAATTTCAGTCTAATTTTTTAAACATTGTAATTTGTTAAATGACATGCCACGTGGTATATTAAGGTATTTTACCGTTTATAAACGCGGTAAAGAAATACTTTTAAGTAAGACGAGTTAAATATGTTTTGTAAAAAACGCTGTTAAATGTGCGTTTGATTTTTCTAAACTCTCCATCCAAGAATCGTTTTTTAGGTCTATTACTTTATAAAAAGTTATATATAGTTTATGAAATTATTACTGCATTTAAAATGTTAGAGTAACTAATTGGCGCTTGGTAGAGTTGGTAAGGGCTACTACCAGCATTCCTCAGGGCGAGGGTTCGAACCCTGGGAAGTGACAGACGTGATAATCAACGTAACCTCAAAGAGATTGTCCCATCGATACCTCGCTACCACCGTAAAGTTTCCTCGCAGGGGTCCGGAATAGTCTGGGACGTTCAATAAACACATGATACCCCAGGATACCAGATGATTTATACCGAAAAAAATGTTAGAGTATATATCACACAGTATTTTGCACGAAATTTAAAACAATTCGTAGTGTCCACGATGAGTTTATGCATATAAATACTACAATAATATTAAATATTTTCTTCATTCATGCTGTTTATTACTTATAGTTTATAAACATATATTATTTATTTTTGTATATTTTATATGAATCATATGGACCAATATTAATGATATTGATCGCTTTGTAACATCATGCTCCTTCATATAATAACTACTTAAGTAATTTGAAAATATTAAGAAAAGCAGATAATTGTTAAATCATAATATATATGTAACTTACTTTTTTTAAAATACCCATGTTTAATATTAGATTAAATGATAAATATTATTTGATAAAGATGGATTTTACAAGATAAAACTAAGAGTGATGCCTTAACTTTAACTAACACCTCTATTTAGAACACTAAAGAGAAACATTATATTAATTTCAAAACACGGCCTCTTTAGTGGAATAATAATGGAATTAGAGTGTACTTTTAAAATTATATACTTTTAGAATAATACAAGTGGTAGCTGCTGACGATGTTTTGAAAAATATGTAATATTTTTAGAAGACATTGAGCCCGTTTTTAAAAATTTATAATGGCACGTTGACACAAATTAAAATAAAATTAATCATATATATTTATTTTATAAATTATAAATAACATTAAAAAATATTTATTGTTAATCTAAACACACTTTTATTTTACTATGCATGTACGAGGTATCATCTCATGAGGCGGCTGGACAATTTTTCCGGGAAGAACAGGCTCCCTAACCTCCGAAGAAAATCGTTCATAACTAGGTTTCTCCTTTGTTTGAGATATGACGCTTATTTGATAACGTTTAACTTATAACCAAAAGCACGTTCAACAATATTTTTTTGTAAAACGAGATAATTTTCTTCACATAATTGTCTCAACTTACGTAAAAGTACTTCTCTAACGTCTTGAGACATATGATAGAATTATATTTACGCAAAACACTTATATATTTAAATAGTAAACTGTAATTTAAGCTTCACGTCCAAGTCATTAATCCCTCAGGGTTGGATAAGTATTAACTGATATTACCTCAACAAACAAACTGAATCGTCATCATCAGTATGCAGAAAATCTGGATAAACATCAGCTTTTCACATCGAATCCATTCAAAACTATCAATACTCTAAAAGACAACATGACTCTGGAATTGAAATATAATGCAGATAGAGACTACCTCCACCAATATGATCACAGCCATGGGAAGAGCTAGCTAGGTGGTGGCGCCACAAAGTCCAGCCTTCAAAGTCAGCCTTGTCATCTATGGCATCCTCAAAATTGGAATCTTTCTCCTACATGACATTATCAGAAGCCACCCAATGCTGCCACCTCACTCTCAATGAGCCACCCACCAAATATTACGATCATTATCATATTCTGTTTCTTTGCCTATATATCCTCAGCTCTCCACCTTCTTCTCGGCCATAAAAAATCCTTCTTTTCTGATTCACCGATCGTCTGTTTTTGTTTCTCTTTCTGGCTTTTTGCCGAGTTCGGTTTTTTTTATCTTTGCAACTTTTGGGGGGTTTCTTTGTTTTCCGTAGATGCTAACAACTAAGTGCGGCCACGGATTCTTCAAGTTCCGTGCGCTAGTGCTCTCCGAAATACCTCATGGCCCTATCTAAAGCGTCAACTCTTTTTCGCATAGTGAATAACCGAAACTGGCCCTGCCAGAATCCGTATGCATGACAGGGCCCTGTCAAATTTCTTGGGGAAAGGGAATTTGCAGGAACCTGTCATTTTTGTGTAAGAATTATCTTTTTATGCTTTCACCTCAATTGTACTGTCTCGTCAAATCTTGCTTCTGTGATCTTCGTTTTCAAAAGGAACAAGAAAAGGAACAGCAGCTGGTTGCCAAGGACGGCGACCACTTGACATGCGCGGTTGTGGAGGTGGGAAAAATAATGCCTTGTATTGAGTTCTCAAGGCTCTTCTGGCTATTCTTTGGTGTCTTCTCCTACGCAAGCCACGAGAGAAATCCTGGGATTTAAGACTTTGGTTTAAGGAGATATAAATTTTCTGCTCTGTTTTTTTCCCTTCTGCAGAAAGTTTTATCAGCGAGTTAAACGTTTGAAGTATAGAAAAGTGATTCTTAGCTGGAGCAAAGAGCCGAGGATCAAACATGTATAGCTGTAAGGAGCATAAGGATGGTAATAAAGGAGACCACGGTTACATGGAAACCGACCCAAGTGGTCGTTATGGCAGGGTAAGTTCTAAAGTCTCAATCCCATGTTTCTTTCTATCTTTCGCTATTCCTCGCCATTCCTTTTTGGAATTTATTATGCTGACTGACGTAAAGGTTTCCAGTCCACGTTAATGGGATAAGCGAGATGAATATTATAAGATGGGTGGTGGTCTGTGTATGCATGTGTTGTTGAATGCTTTTACCGTTATTTTGCCCATAGATAGATAGATGTCTTTAGTGGAGTCTGAACCTTGTGATATTGTGTTTTGGGTAGATTCTTATCATTTTTGGTGTTTCCTACCGTAGATTAACTTTTAAAATTCATTTAGTTGAACGGAATCCATAGTCCAAATGTGGCACATATAATCAACTGCAAAATGATTGAGACATTTTTACCCGTTTCGATCCTCCAAAGATGACCCCGTGTCTCATAATTTCAGAACTCTCATCTATATAGTCTTCTTTCAAAATGATTGAGAACCACATATTTTGTGGGTTAAAAAAAAAGGAAAACTTCTAAGTACTGAAGCAATATAAAAAAATCTTTGAGGAAGTCAATTGATATGTCGGTCATCTTTATGGGGTTGTAGTCATTTGTATACATTGGTGTTGTGAAGTCTGAAGCACTCTTCACGGCACTATAAAAGTTATTGAGAATTAGATTTGTGTGAGTGGGCAACACTTTGGTTGCCTTTACCATTCACAGGACGGTTAAAGTCAATGTACCTGGATCTATGCTTAACAATATATTCCAATGCAGCGTATAACCATCTAGAAAACTTTGGTCGGGTTGGAAAGTGGAGACCATAATTTTTTGTTTTGTTTTCATTTGAAACAAATAAAGAATTGGGATATCATCATACAGTTCATTACTGTGACTCAAGTTCTTTGATCTTTGTGATTAGTTTGGAGACATTCTTGGAAAAGGAGCAATGAAGACAGTATACAAAGCTATTGACGAGGTCCTTGGAATAGAGGTAGCATGGAACCAGGTCAGACTCAATGAGGCACTTCGCACGCCAGATGATTTGCAGCGGCTTTACTCAGAGGTTCATCTTCTCAGTACCCTCAAGCACCAATGCATCATAAGATTCTACACCTCCTGGATTGATATTGATAAAAAGACCTTCAACTTCATCACAGAAATGTTCACTTCAGGGACGCTGAGAGAGTAATTTTCTTTCTGACAGTTTCTTGAGGCCTCTAATGTATTTCCTTAGGCTGGTCATGCTAAAGCTTTATTAGCTGGAATTTAAGTCACACGCATTCTTTCATTTAACCCTGACATTTAGTATTCAGATGTTCCAATATGTATGCTTAGGACCGATAATCTGAACATGGATTTTGTTTTATATAATCAATGCTATCTGAAAATGGAATTGTTCATATAATTTTATGAAACAATTACTGGAGAGTAGTAACTAAATCAAGAACGTATCATGATCTTGTGGGATCTGTTATGAATTTTGCCTCACGGTAGTAATCCACGACATGAAATGTCCATTGCACTATTTTGGCCTTTTAGATTCTTGACAAAATGGTTGATAGCTTTCTGGCCCATGTGGTTACAGATACAGGAAGAAATACATGCAAGTTGGCATAGAAGCAATAAAAAATTGGGCTCGCCAAATCTTACAAGGTCTTGTTTACCTACATGACCATGATCCTCCGGTAATTCATAGGGACCTCAAATGTGATAACGTGTTTGTCAATGGCCATCTTGGACAAGTGAAAATTGGCGATTTAGGACTAGCAGCTATTCTCCAGGGTTCCCACTCTGCCCACAGTGTTATTGGTGCTTATTTTAATAATTCTGAGTGTTGCAGTTCCTGAACTACTTCATTTATCATGGATTGAAATTCTGTCCTTTTTTGATAGGCACCCCAGAGTTTATGGCTCCAGAATTATATGAAGAAGAATACAATGAACTTGTTGACGTGTACTCATTTGGCATGTGTGTTTTAGAAATGCTTACATCAGAATATCCATACGGTGAATGTGCTAATCCTGCGCAGATCTATAAAAAAGTAACATCGGTAAGTTCAGGCATTGGTGTTCATGGTCATTTGTGGAGCTGAGTTTTAATTGTGTGCAACTTTTCATAATCAGGGAAAGCTACCAGCAGCACTTTTTCGGATTGAAGACACAGAAGCACAGAAGTTTGTTAGAAGATGCTTGGTAGCTGCAGCAGAAAGACCATCAGCAAAACAATTATTGCTTGATCCTTTTCTTTCATCTAATGACGCATTATCAAATGCAAAGTTTGAGATTCAAAAGCCACTGTTGAATGACCTTGAGATAGAAAAGTTGCATTTGACTGATGGTTCACACAGGACCGGGATGAAAATCACTGGAAAGCTGAATCCGGAGGATGACACAATATTTCTCAAAGTGCAAATAACTGATAAAGATGGTATCTAACCTTTTTATTAATGTTCAATGTCTTCTCCAGTTTATTTCAAAGAAAAAATATTTTAAGCATATAGTAGCATCTTAGTCGATAAGTGGATTTTAGTCATGATATTGGCTAAAGATATAGCTGCAAGAATATGGCTCAGTAATAGTTCAAGCCTACTGGCTGAAGTGATTGAAATGATGTTCCGTCTGTATTTTTCTTGCAGGTTCTGCAAGGAATATTTATTTTCCCTTTGACATTTTAACGGATACTCCCATTGATGTTGCAATGGAGATGGTGAGAGAATTGGAGATCACTGATTGGGAGCCATTTGAAATTTCTAGTATGATTGAAGCAGAGATATCTGCCCTGCTACCACATAGGAGGAAGAGGGACTGTTTAGATACCTTTCCTATGTTCAATTATCAGAATGATGACAGCAATGAACCTCAATATCATTTCGGCTCATTATCATCTTGTTCATCATCTCAAGAATCAGTATTAGGCTTAGTCACAAAAGCTGAGGAACTACCCAATGGATATTACTGGCTCCATGGTTTGTTTCCTTTGTCCCTTGATTTCTTCGTGTTACTTTTGTTTGGTATTGGAAACAACGCTACTCAAAACAGGGGATAAGGAATTCAATCCTTAACATCTTTAAGCATTAAAAAATAAATTCCAAGTTAAACTAAATGTAGTCCCTACAATTTGGCGAAAAAAAAGTCCCTACAATAATGTTGCAATGTAATTTTGTTGCAGATGATTTGATTGATGATTCCAGTTCCCGATGCTCTTCACAGGGGGCATATTCCAACTTGAATTATGTTTCTGCGGATGACCAGGAGTTCAATGCGACTTGTGGAAGAAAAGATAAACCATCAGTCACCAAGAATCACAGATGTAAAATTTTTTCCCCTTGTGAAGAACTAAGAGCTGGATTGTCTACATCCGGAACAAGTTGCAACAACTGTAAAGTTTTAGTGGGACCACATGCTGCTGCATCTACTAGTAAAAACAAGAAGATAAACCATCGTAGCTTGACAAGGAACAGTTCATTTATTGATGTGCGTAGCCAGGTGCTACACCGTTCCCTAGTTGAAGAGGTAAGCAAGAGACGTTTATTCAAGACAGTTGGAGCCGTGGAAAATATAGGATTTCAAAATCCTCTTGAGGCTCCCAGAAAAAAATCACAAGGACTTCGGAGTTATTCTCTGAACATCAAAAGTGAGAGATAGATAACATAATCTTTTGTTCATGGGATAGAGAGAATAATCAAGCCGGTGGGTGATGTGTAGTCATCATGTTTTCAAGAACTGGTTGACTCATTGTGGAAAAGAAATGGGGGAATCATTACGTGGTTCTAAGGAAGGAGCTTAATTACCAAAAAATTTCAATAATAATTAAGAAGTGTAAACTTGACATTTCTTACATTGCAATATATCATTACATGCTTATCAGTTATTACTGGACTTTGGATAATTAAATCTCTTCCTTGGAACCTTGTAACAATTACCCCCCAAAAAAATCCTCCTCAAAGTTCCTTTTCAGGGTGTGTCAATAGTACTTGTAAAATGTACAAGGCGTATAGTGTGTTGAACAAAAATAGGTGACTCTTGAAGATGAATCTAGTCTCCTCAAGGAAGCTGAATCAGCAAGCACTGATATTTTTTTCTCTGAGGATAAACGGTGAAGCAATTTGACCGAGTAATGAGATCGTTGATGGTGGTGGCTATATTACCTGTCTATCTGGGTTTTTATTTGAGACCGCAGAATTGCATGCTCTTGATGAGTTTGTGGCTGAGTCTATGGCTTGCCGAAGTCAACACCACCTAGTATACATGTGCAGTTTTTTTCCGTACGGATTGTTATGGTGACATGCATTGTTCTATAGTGTCAGTAATTGATACATAAGTGCGATATTTGCTAAATTTGGCTGGCTAAACATATTATACAGAATGCATGATATGTGTGCCCAATTTTTTTTTGGCTGAATTGACCTTTTTTTTTGAAGCTTTGAATAATGAAACAATTGAAATTTTTTTCGCCTTCTTTTATGAAAGATAGGTAAACTAAATTAGCTAATATGTATTAAAAAATGTTAGGTTTATGTATGAAAAAATTTAGTTCAACCTAAAATAATATCCAAATTTCGACCAATTTGTTCGATTCACATATTTTTGATGGAAATCATTATTATGACAAGCTTGGAGCAAAACCACGGGTTTCTTAGTAGGGTAAATGCGGCAAGAGCAAGCTATTGCTTTTGACTTTTGAGGCCATGATTCTATATGACCAGACTTGTTAGGAAACAATTATAATGTTTGTCTCTTGATTATGGAGCCAAGTTATATTGGATCTTTGTTGAATGATACTGTCAAATTCTGTTCTCGCATGTGAGATTGAGCTCTATCATGAGAAATCATACATTGAATAATTCAAGCCATAGTTAAAAACTTCGGCTGGCTGGAATCTAAAAAAGGAGCCCAACAATGTCATGAACATAATTGCATTTAATAGGAAGATACCTATGCTTATTAAAAAAAAAGTAAAAGGGGAAGAAGACGAAGTTATAAATATTTCTGTGCGTGGGGACTGATCGACTGTGCAATAATGGGAAAATTTCCCAAATAACAAAATGGCTAGATCGTGATGATCCTGTGGTCCTCCCTTTGATTTGATTTTTTGCACCAGTCTGTTTGTGATGATCATGTGATCATCAAGAATTGCTGCATTTGGTTCCTAGTTCACCTCTGCTATTCATTTTCTTCTCTCTCAAGTCGCTGATAACGGGTATGATGACAAAGCTTGTGAGTGCATTTTGGATTGCAGTTGTAAAAATGCATATAAAGGCACAACTATTGCAACTTCTAAATGTCAGATTGTTTTCACATACTTGTCCCTACAACTTGTACTGCTTAAGTAATTTGTTACCGATACGAAACTCTCGAGTCCCCACACCATATTTAAGGTTGTTAAAAATAAAGAGTGAATTTATTTTTTAATACCAGGAAAGCAGAAAAATACAGCACAGAAGAGGATCCAGAGAGTGGTTGCATGATATGATACAAACAAAGCTTTACACATGCACTGGATTTAAGTTCACATTCTGAGTTGAGCCAAGTCAAACCAAGTTTGCTCAAATGCTTTGATTATGAGTTCATGGTATTCTCTTGAGTTAAGCGAGAGATAACAAGCTAGAAGATCTTCCAAATCTTCGGATGACCATATATTGTTCTCCATGATCATCTCCACCATTGACTCCTTGAAATCACTTTGCGGATCAATTGAGGACTTTACAACTGCAAAACCTTCTGGAAACCCTGTTTTCTTTGAAACCTTGCATGCACTGGATGATGATGATGATGATGAAACACTCCTTCTTGCACAGGCTTGAACTTTCCTACTTGCAAGTTTTGCAGAATTGACTCTGAGTCTTATTCCTCTTGAATTCGCTGAGAAGGACTTCAGCGTTGGGGTTCTGCTGCTTTCCTCCACCTTAGCTGAACATTTAATGTGAGATGCTTCATTGACATGATTATCAAATCTCACTGGCTTTGTCAATATAGGAGGAAGGTCTAATTTGGAAACTGCATCGAACCCATCTAGCTTTTCAGGATTCACAGCAAATGATTCGTTGTTCATGTCTATGATGATATCATTAGTGGAAGAACTAACCCTGCAACTGCAGTCAGATGATAGTCCATTGAACATGTGAGGAGCTGCTACGCTATGGCACTCATCAGACTCAGATGTGATACATTCATAGGGATCTATATCAGAGGAAGAATTCTCAAAGGAAGATGCATAGGAATCCGGAGACTCGGCTTGATTCGGCTGGGTCCAATGGCAGCTGCAAGCCGTTGAGACAGAGGACAGAACTGAGGGAGAAGGCTTGTAAATAGTTTTCCTCTGAACTCTTCTCTTGGATGACCTTCTTCGTGAATCAGTGAATGAAAAGCCTGCGACTTTGGTGATAATCGGTGAGTTGAAAAGCATATTACCAGCTCTATGATGTCCTGTGGGGAAATAGTGCAAACAATTTGGGGGCGACCTCTGGGACATTACTGGTGAGCTTGCTTTGTTCTTCACAGCATGAGAACCTTTCTGCTTCCTTGATCTGCTCATGTCTTTGAGCTTGTAAAACCAAGCATTTGGTATCATATCAGAGAATTTGAACCTGTGATTACCCATCAGATTATGAAATGCCTCAGGTACCACACAACATAACACACCCTTGATAAATCTATCTCAGAGGAGTTCTGTATTTCTCTGGGGTATCTCAAAATTGTACTTATTTACGAGAGTTGAAATCGAAGATGGAATGAACCGAAAGCTGGCCTTATAACGAGGGAAAAAATGGTGGTGGACCATTATAAGAATTTTGACATGAAAGCAGGGAGACCAAGTGTGTCCACAAATGATTTTATCCATCATTAGTTTCAGCAATACTGTTGCCGTGTCAACTACAGATAACATCATTAACTTGGTTTTCATGAACAACACATACACATGTCATGAGTTCCACATCCAAGGTTTCCTTAAAAGAGTTACCTTATAAAATTGTATGTTCCCCACTCCAATAACTAGATTTTGAGGTGTGGTTCTCCTAAAGATTTGTGTCTATCGACAAAGACACCATGTAATTTAAACAAAGACACCTTAGCTGTAAGATATATATCTATATATAATTAGTAAGGTTGACGTTGCTATGTCTATGCATCATCTGTTCAGTTTGTAGATCATCTTTAATTATTTATCTAAGATTATTTTTTAAAAAGATATTACTATGGAAAGTCCAACAAGAGTATGCAAAGTTTCAGTACTGATTATCTACTTTTGCTGGTTGTGTTGTGTGTAGTGTTCAGTTGACAGAAGACGAGCACTGATAAATCATAACCAAAGCTAGAAATTAGGATATAAGGAAGCTTTTGCCTCTTGGAGTTGGAAGCTCCAATTTTCAACAGCCACACGCTTTCTCAATTCAGAATTCCCAAGTGTATTAAATTGAAATGTTAACTTATTATGGTCTTATGGATAATAAATTGCTTGAACTAATAATTTGGTTCTCCACGCTTTGTTTAAGGTTAGTAAGCAATGATGAAAACAGCCAGCAGGTGAGACCCATCTGGAGGTGGCAACTTAATTGCTGGGTTTTAGGGATGATGATGACTTCATGCAAATTCCTTTTAAGACGATGGGATTATTATTGAGAATGCCCCACTTGCCTGTTGCTGGCGTAAGCATTTCAAATCATGGAATTGTTTTCTCTTATTCCTTGTTTTAGGAAGATAATATGTTAAGAACCTTACCCACCATAATCATGGAGATACAGCAAAGAGAGAGATTAAGCTGCAGAAAACAAAACACACCCCAAAGCCACAGCTTCCTTGGAGACCATTAAAAATTGTTAGTATAGATTAAAAAGTGAATAACAGATCATTATAAGAAAATGAGAGATAGGTAAAAAATTACTCAAATTTAGGTCTTTCTCTCTGCTGAAATTTTTAAATAGAGACTTTTTATCAATTTTTTTCTAAAAGAAATTGCTTCATAGATCAAATTAAGAAAAATGGATTCCTGTTTTAATTGATGATATAATTCTTTGTAATCTATTTAATATTATTCTTATAAGTAGCTCAGCATTTTAACACTAATTTTTCAAAAATTGAATTTAAACCATTAGGCTAAAATCGAGAAAAGGAGATTCAGGCCGGGTGCCATTGAAGTCCCGAACCGCACCTTAGTTATGGGTCACATTGGGTTTCTTGGGAATTACATTCGACCTACAATAGTGGGCCCAATTCAAATATATTATCCAGTCCATTTAAAATTCTGGAAGCCCAATCAAACCATATGCAGAGAAATTTTGTTGGAGTTCCAAAACAAGTTCCAGGAACTTGACACGTAATAAATTTTTGGGGGACGATGCAAATTTCACATTGGTCAAAAACATCAAGTATAATTAATTTTTTAAAAGTGTAAATTTAATAAAAATTAATTAAAAAATGTGTAAATTTAACAATACAGTTAATATTCTCTAACTCCATTAACCAATTAGCATATTTTACTATTTTTAAGGTTTAATATTTCGTTTTGGGATCGTTGTAATAAAAACTACCTTTTTTGTTTAACTTGGTTTATAAAAGTTGATATAAATAGTTTTACTATTCTAATTGTAATAAAAAATGCTCATTTTTTCTTAACTTTTTTCTTTTATTCTAAAAAAAAGTATAACAAAAAGAAATAGTTTTGATTACTGTAAAAAAGTTTAGAGCAACTTTCACGAATGAAATTTAGAAAAAATGAGTAATTTTAATTGCCTAAATGATCTAAAAATATGCCAGCTAAGTAACAAAATTAGGGAAGGCTAACAGCTTTGTTAAATTTACACTCTTATTAATTGATTATTACTAAATTTATACACTTAAAAGTTAATTAAACTGAATACTTCTTAATAATAATTTCATTGTTAAATTTGCATTTTACCTTAAAGTTTCGATTCAAATTTTAATGACTTCGTTTTGTTTTACCAGCATATAAACTTTAATGACATGCATTCATATTTTGAATGTAATTATCATATTACAATCTCTTGCATATTTTTAAAGAATGTTTTACATATCTCCAAACATATAAAGTTTTTATATGTATACTTTTAACAAAACTACTATTGAGTCGTTTTTACTTCAAAAATTTTCATAAATAATTAAAAGTTTTCACAAATAATCATTGGTCAACTGAATTTTTTTTTGGGTATTATGTCACCTAGAAAGTTTCAAATATACTTAATGTTATCCCTAAAGTATGAGAATGTAACAAGTTCCCTCTCACCGTTAGTTGACTCAATCAAGTTGAGTGGCTCTATCGTGTATGATATAATATCATCTAATCAAAATGAGGTGGCACCTCAGCTCCAAAAAAACAGAAAAAAAAATTGATGAGAGTAATCCTCAAGAATTATAAATTGTTCAATAAAGACATTACTACAAGGATTTAGAAAAGAACCGCCAAAAACTAACATATCAATGAAATTTTTTAAA
>JANTPZ010083408.1:0-22008 GCA_025593235.1 Vachellia pachyceras | reverse complement strand
GTCACAGTGAGGTTGGCTGAAGCCTATGGCTTCTGCTGGGGAGTCGAGAGAGCTGTTCAAATTGCTTACGAAGCGAGAAAACAGTTTCCTACTGAGAAAATATGGCTTACCAACGAAATCATTCACAACCCAACTGTTAACAAGGTTCCTTCATATTTCTATTGCTTCAATGATTAATCTCGATTTTTTTTTGCTTTTTTCCCAATAAATTATCTCGACTGATCCGCCCCGCCTGGTGATGGTTCTAATTGGTATGTGACGGGTCAAACACCCAAAAAGTGTTGTGAATTTGGAGGAAGTATAGAGTTATTTGATACTGAGAGACACGTCTTAGTCAAGGGCATGTTTTTTAGAGGGGCAGAATTGAAATAAGCCCCCGTTGTTGAATTAGAGAAAGATTTTTTTTATATATGTTCTCAGCTAAGAACGCGATCTTTGGACTGATGTTAGATCTTATACTATGCAGTTTTTTGCATTCGACAAAAACCGTTTTAATGTCCTTTGCAATATTTTGTCATTTTTCTAGGTTATCTTGATCATTGTCTTATTTCTTCTACAAGCCACATTTTCACGCAATAGATAATGTTTTGTCACTGTTTCTAGTCAATTACACTCATACATGAACTCTGTAAATTTTAAACGCAGAGGCTAGAGGAGATGGAAGTGCAGAATATTCCGTTGGAGGGGGGGAGAAAACAGTATGATGTTGTAGGCAAGGGTGACGTTGTGGTTTTGCCTGCTTTTGGAGCTGCGGTGGATGAAATGATGACTTTAAGTGAGAAAAATGTACAAATTGTTGATACAACTTGTCCATGGGTTTCTAAGGTACCTATCTATGCGTAGAGATGAATTTTTGTTGTGCTGAGTTGTTTAAAATCAATTCATTTATCGTACTCCATACACTGCTGGGTTCTGACAAGATTTCTTCAATAAAATGTTTCAAGGTGTGGAATACTGTTGAGAAGCACAAGAAAGGAGAGTATACCTCTATTATACACGGTAAATATTCCCATGAGGAGACTGTAGCAACAGCATCTTTTGCGGGAAAGTACATCATTGTGAAGAATATGGAACAGGTTTGTTTAAAATTGCAGTTTGTTTTTAATGCTGGGTGAATGTGCACAGTTATAAAATAATGTTTGATGCTTTTATCGTGATATAATGGCGCAATTTTATTAAATTTTGTGTAGGCTGAGTATGTTTGTGACTACATTCTTGGTGGTGAACTTAACGGATCCAGCTCAACTAAGGATGCCTTCTTAGAGGTACGGTTTTTTGCCATGCGATTGTTCGCGTTCACTGAATTCTGTGGTAAACACTGCGATATGCTTATTTATTGTATATTTCAATTGTGCAGAAATTTAAATTTGCAATTTCTGAGGGCTTTGATCCAGATACTGACCTAATAAAACTAGGCATTGCCAATCAGACAACAATGCTTAAGGGAGAGACCGAAGAGATTGGTTAGCTATTATTTCTCAGTCAGTACAAACTTCCTTTTGTCACTTCATTATTATACTGATATTTATGTACTACACATTTTTCAGGGAAACTAGTGGAGAGGACAATAATGCGCAAATTTGGTGTGGAAAACGTCAATGAACACTTCATAAGCTTCAACACAATTTGCGACGCTACACAGGTAGTTTGAAGTTTCAATATTTTTCTTTTTTCTCTTTAGCCGTTGATGGTCTGCTTATTTTTTATTCGTAGGGTATAAGTTAATTAGCAGCATGCATAAAATATTTGTGCCGCTTTCCTGGCCATTGTATGTTGGTTCAGTCTAATGACAGTCGGCGTTGCATCTTCTACCTATTTCAGGAGCGACAAGATGCTATGTTCAAGCTGGTGGAGAAAGATATGGATATTATGCTAGTAATTGGTGGATGGAACTCCAGCAATACTTCCCACCTGCAAGAGATAGCAGAGTTACGTGGAATACCTTCTTACTGGGTTGACGATGATAAAAGAATTGAAGGAAACAAGATATCACATAAATTAAATGTAAGCAACTAAGCATGGATGTAGAAATCCATATATTGTCATCTTCTTCGAGCTAGCATCATTTGGCCTAATTAAGCTGCTAATGATTGTTTTTAATTTCCCTGTTCTATTAGCATGGTGAACTGGTGGAGAAGGAGAACTGGCTGCCAAAGGGTCCATTAACAATTGGTGTAACATCTGGCGCATCCACCCCAGACAAGGTAATGCGATCAATCCTGTTGTATTTGATTCTCATTCTTTTGGTAGGTTTCTGTAGCGTAGCTCTGCTTCTAGCATAATGGTTGTTTTAGTTCAGAGCCCAAATTTGATGCTTTTATTTTTGGTATATGACTGGACAGAAGTTTGAACCCGTTAGTCATCTCCTCATTTTTCGCTTGCATATTCATTTTAGATTTTTTATTCTGGCTGCGTCACTTCCACAAGAACTTTACCTGAATTTGATTAATGTTATTTTATTTTGCATTTCAAACAGGTTGTTGAAGATGTTCTTGTCGAGGTGTTTGACATTAAACTTAAAGAAGCATTGCACCTCGCGTAGGTCGGTCCCGCTCGAGCTCCGTTGATGTATGAATGAAAGAAACGAGATGCATTACTCAATACTCATATATATATATATATATATATATATATATATACTGCCCAATGTAGCACTTTTTGAGTTATTTGTAGTCTAAGCCAATAAAAGAAAAATTCTCAGGATCTCTATTGATTTGAGGTGGTTCAGACATGAGTTTCGCTATTGCTTTTTTTTTTTTTTGGTTAAAGTAATTTCCAGCTCCCATAAAGCCAGTGCACAAAATGAGCGGTGCTTTATGGGAACAAAATAATTACCCTTGAAAAATTATGAAGCATGGTTCATGCATTTGCAGAGAATACGAAGAATAATCTTGTATTCATCAAGAAAATCAGTGTTAGCAGCGAAAAAAATATATCCATTTATCTGTCTAACCGAGCTTAAACGTTGTTGCACTATACAACAACAAAATTGAAAATATATCCCGAATGCTTATCAGCAACAATGTGCGCGCGCGCGCATACATAAGTCGCTTATGTGATCGAAGTGCCTTGGACTTCATCTTTGTTATGTGATCCATGTAAGTTGCTCATGAATATGATCCAAATTAAATGGCTGTTTTCTTCCAACACTCGACTTTTCAAAATCTATAAGCTAGCCACTATATTACGTCAGACAAAGAAGATTCAACAGTTTCAGGAACCTTATCAAGCAAACTGTTCATATCCTCTGGGAATTCAGCCTTTGCTCTGTTAGTCTTCCCTCCAATAATCACTGTGGTCCCATCTTGTAATGCCCATATCTATGAATTGACCAAACAATCAATCAAACGGTTCAGTATAAAGCCATTTCCACGTGATGCAAACTCAGCTAACAGGCAACTAAGCAAACGTCAGTTGCCAACTTTTTTTTTTGTCCAGTCAAGAATTTGCCATTTTTATAATATATTTCATGCCATTTGTTCAAAGCAATTGCTGCATTAACCCCCCCAAAAAAAATTGACATTATATTGTCCTACTACTTTGACTGGGAGATTTTAATACCCTGTATCAAACAGAAGACTGTCCCTTTCTTTGACTATAGGGTTTTAAAAAAAGAAATTTCCAGAGCTGTGACGCTAAAATACCAAACTTGTTGTCTGAGAACTTTTGCTTTTGTGGCCCATGTATGAAACGTAATCTAACATAAATCACTTAATGCATGAAAATCTTTTGCAGAAATTTCACCTGTGAATGAGATAAATAACTGATGCAAGTAGTGAGCATCAGCGCGCCAAATCCAGCATATACAATTGGTACACCCGGGTCAGTCTGCAAAAGTAATGTCCATAGGAATAAAGCCTTTAAAGCTAAAAGAGAATTAACTAGTTTTGCTGAACTAAACTAAAATTTGAGGCTGCACCTTTAACGTCAAGCCACTACTTCCTATTGCATCAACAATAACAATTTCTGTGCCATCGATGTTGATTGGGAGCTTTGAATTAGGTCGTCTAACTCCTGCAAATTTTCCTTCTTTATCATAAAGGACAACTGATTGGAGATCACGAGCAAGCATAGATCTGAAATTTGAAAGAAGCAAAAACAATGAGGCAAACACAAATATACAATTCATGCTAGAAATACCTATGAAGTTTAAACCTCTTGTAGTGATCCACAATTCAGTGTTGATACAATTTTTCATATTAGCATGCCTAAATGAAGATTTAGAGATTCAAAGCCTTATCTGCTATCTACAATAAATTGCAAAAATATCTATAGCTACATAGCTACAACTCATACTTACATTCCCTTCACATCAGGTGAGTTAACATCACCGACTGGTAAAAAGGTACCATATAGTTTCTTATCTCCGTTGATCTGTAGAGGTGCCATAGCCAAGTTATAAGGTCCTTCATTGTCCTTCAGAATTTGCAATGCTGAAAAACTCCAATCCGTTTGATATACAGTAATACCAGCATACCGTAATGGATCATTTACACTAATTGTTTTCCGCATTACTTCCTTCCCATTTATATCAAAGAGAGAAATGTCAGTGTGGAACTGTGAAACCTGTAACAGACCAAAATGTAAACAACATGTTAAGCAGCCAGTTCAAGCATGTAAAACAGAGAATTTCATAATCACAATAATTTTGCATATGTCACCAAAACAAGATAATAATTTCGCAAATCCTCCATTATAACTTAAAGTGGTGTTCATTACAATAAGGTTTTTTCCAGATAAAAAAAAACGAAGTACTTAGGAACCAAGGTTTACCTCTCCACTATTATAGTAATCCATGTAGAATTTGTTAATATGAACTTCTGTATTGAAGGCTTCTGTGGGAGAAGAGAGAAACCCAGATGGACCCAGAACATCTCCTACAACAAAGTTCAATCCCTGGGGCACAGTGACTGAACCTCTAAAGCTCCCAGCTGCACTGAGCGTTCCTCCAACCATTATCAACAGCATTGCTAGATGTACGCCAATGGGGGCCAACCGACCAGCAAGCCCCCTAAAAGCATATAGAGAGGGCCCTTTCAAGAATACCTTCAATCCAACATCAAAAGCAGTCCAGTTGAGATGGTGAGAAAGATATTCAAGTTTATAATTGGATAGTAACTAAGAATTATTACCCCTTAGCCAATAGCAAACCACTTTACCACTTGTCCTGGGGCATCTAAAATTGAATTGGAATTTTTATTTTTCCCTTAAACTGAGTTCATTTTGAAAATTCCAAGTTTTCAAGTATTCTCCTTAACTGCTGTCAATCGTTTTATTTGATGAAGATTAAACTTCGATGGCATAAGATTGGATTGGTATATTCTGCTGATAACATGGCAGCTCCATATAATTTCAATGTCAGCATGTGATTTTGTTAGACATCAACCCCAACAAGGCAGTTGTATCATTAAGAGCAAAGCAAAAGTGCAATGTATAGGTAAAGGTTTTTTTGTTGTTGTTGTGGGGGGGGGGCAAATGTACAGAGTTTTGAAGTTATAACCTCATATCCAGCTCCCATCAGTATGGTGCCCACATCTTGGATTGATGCTCTTGGCAACAATTCTGAAAATTCCTGCTTACGGATGGTCTCAGCAGAGTGTGAAAATGACCATCTATGAAACAAATTAGACCTTTAGTAACCAAAATATATATATACATGTCCCATCTCAGACATGCAAAAGCTGTAACTCACAGCCCAACCTTCTTGCGACCTTTACAAGTGGGATTTGTGTTGTATAAGTGCAGGCCATTAGGGATGCACCAAAAAGAAGCAACATTCCAAGAAATACAGGCGATGAGAACATGTGATCAAAACCAAGAGTGAGAATCCATCTCCAAGTGAAAAATCCCAACACAGGATGATCTTCAGGGTATTTCTGGAAATAGAAATCCAGGGACTCTCCTTGTTCAATAACGGTTCCTGTCACAGAAGACTCATATCAAGTCGCATTGGTCATAGTAAATCACATTCGCAAGTGCAAAAGTCACAATAACATTTCTTTCATAAGTTCATTCACAGAATTCGTCTTCCCCCCTCCCTCCCCCAATTAATGCTTTTTTTAAATAATTCAAATTCTTTTTAAAAGAAGTTGAATGTATATATCTTCTAATTTACGAGGAAAAGGAGCATCTTAGTGGCTGCAAATCTTTCCAATTACATAGGCATTTAAGTAACTGACATCTTCAATGACGTCACTTTTTATTTCTTCTTGACAGGAAAGGTACTTCATTTTTACATAATGCAGCAGGTATAGGTTCTTAACTCGAATGTCGTTGGCCAAAAAAAAAAAAAGATTCTTAACTCGAATGTCAATTTAAAAATATCTTTGCATACATACAATTTAAGAAATTTAACTCTTCAAGCTTTCGGATTTAACTTATTATTATGTACAGATCAGAACCTGTGTTGAATGAATTTAGTTACCTTAAAATAGAAAAAGGAGAGAAACTTAATTTGCATACCCAAAGCCATCAAAGCCGCAATGGCGAACATTTCCCCAATAGCCAAAGGCAAATTAGACAGAACCTTCAACACCCTCTTTATCAACACCTTACCCATCCCAGAAACACCGCCTTTACTCCCTGAGCTCTCCGGAGGTTGCCCATTTCCGCCACCTCCGAAGCCGTCAACGTCCTCCCTTAGTGGCGGCGGAGCTGCTTCTGATAACACAATCTTCTTGGATACGTTCTTCGCTTTGTTTTTGAGGTTTTGAGGCTTCTTGAGTGTACAAGTGATGGGAAGCAGAAAGCTCCGGTGTTCATGGAGACCTAAGATATGGGTGTTGTCAGAGAATGGCTTGGATTTGAAAAAGGGGTGAAAGAAAGAGCCTTGCAGGAAATGGGTTTTGTCAAGTACTGAAATCGAGGGCTTAATGGTGCTATTCAATGCTTTCATCGATGGAAAAATTGAAGGTGAACAAAGCTGAGGACTGTGTGTGATGAGTTCAGTGATAGAGGAATAACGACCACAGCGGTTAGTTTTATCCAAAGAAGAGATATTTTTATTACATCAAGAGACGAATGTTAATGGAAATACCATCCAAACGCTTTTTTTAATTTAGAAGGCCAAGATTTACTTGGAGCTTACGTGAAAGCCACTAAAGTCTGAAAACTACTAGGAGATATCTTCTCTCATAAAGGATATACAACCGGGAGAACTGCTAAATCTGAAGCCAGTGATTGTGCATCTTTGGTTAAATAATTCGCAAGCTTAATTGTGCCACGTGGTACAAACTAGAGTTTAAGGACCTAATCTAAATAGATCATGTCTCCAACCTTATTGATCTCTGACTTTAAGGGTCTGTTTGGTTGGGGGGAAAGGAATGGAAGAGGATAAAAAATGAATCCCTCCCCTTATTTGGTTTAAAATTTTGGAGGGGAGGGGATTAAAAATTTATCCGCTCATTCCCTCCCCTCCCCTAATTTTGATTCCCTCCAAATTGGAGTTTTTTGGAGGGAAGCCAAATAATTGGGATTAAATTATCCCATCAAATTTATTATATTCCACCCTACCCTGCCGGCATTATAAACGCGTCGCTCCTTCACAATCTTTAAAACCAATTCAGCTAACGCTTTCCTCATCCTCTGCTGTCTGGAGGTCTCTCCGTCGCAAGCTTTAATGGATTTCAATGGTCATATGAGCTAATATGTAAAAAAACATGAAATTTTAATGTTGTTTCCTTCTAAACCCCCTTGCAACTGTCAAATTAAGAAAAAGATTCTAGACCCCTTCGATGCAGAACCAGACCAAGGACATTCTATAAACAAGAAGCATTTCTGGTGTTGTGTAGTTTCCATCACTTCATAGAACACTATTATACCAATAACGGCTCACGATTGAACCACTTTGTTCCACTTTTTATAACCAATATCCCAAATTCTATAAACAAATTTGCAGGCCTCAATTGCATGACATGCTTCACTGCCATCCAATGATTTTCCCAATCATAGATCGAACTAAGTAATTTATGGCAAATTATGATAGTTACGACATAAACTAAGTTGGAATAAGGTGACAAGTTAATTATAAACTATTGTGAAATTAAACTATATATAAATTCCATTTTTTAATTATTTAAATAAATTATACAAGGGAATTACCTTAATAATTGTTTTAATTAATTAAATAGAAGAAGTGATTAATTTTTATGAATAAAAACTAATTTAAATAAATTGTGTAAGTAAATAAATATAAATTAACATATAAGGGGAAAATGGTAGATTGATTATTAACTTCTCTCCCTTCCCCTTCTAAACCAAACAAAAGATCATTAAAAATCCTTTCCCTTCCTTCCTCTTTAATTAAACCAAACAAAGTAACCTTATACCCTTCCTTTGCCATCCCTTTCCTTCCCCTCCATCGAACTAAACAGACCGTAAGGGGTGGTCATGGCTTCCATCTTCTCAAATAAAATTAAATATTCAACCGATTAATAATATAAATTGTTACCTGCTAACATCCGGTCCCATGGTCTAGTGGTCAGGACATTGGACTCTGAATCCAGTAACCCGAGTTCAAATCTCGGTGGGACCTTTTTTTTTCTTTTGTCTTTCCTTTCGCGTCTCTGAAGAATTTTATCAACTTGTTATCGTTATCCACCGTCTTCTCTTCCACCATTGCGCGCTAAACCCAGAAAATGCTTCATTCTCTTTCGATTTCTTCTTTCTCTCATCCTTCTCGCTCTCACTCCCTTTCTGCCAATCCCAACCCTAAATCCACCGCTTTTTATCTTAAGTTCCGCACAACCTACCGTGAAAATCTCCGTGACCTCAAAATACTCGGCGTCATTGACCCCCAAACCAAACCCAACAAGCTCCCTCTGCCCGATGCCGTCGATCATATCATGGTCACCGTCAATTTCCTCAGATCCAAGGGTTTCTCCGACGCTGATTTCCCTAGACTCGCCTTCCTCTGCCCTCAACTCTTCTCCGACACCTTCCAATTCACTGACATTGCTCCCGTTTTCGATTTCTTAGCTCATGAGCTTCCCGCCTCTGCTGAGGAATCGCTCGCCTTGATCCTCCGGTGCCCCAGTATCCTCTTCTCAGACGTCGAGTTCTGTCTTCTACCTACCCTCCGCTTTCTTCGTCAAATAGGAGTTGAGAATTTGAACCGGCCCACCAATTTGAATGCCCATTTGTTGAACACGCGGGTCGAGAAGCTTCGGAAGAAGATTACATTTCTGCAGAGCATAGGTTTCTCATACGAGGAAGCGGCAAATGCATGTGCGAGGTATCCGGCCATTTTTGGGTATGGGCTTGAGAATAATTTGCTTCCAAAATTCGAGTATCTAGTGAAACATATGAAACGGAGTGTGGAAGAATTGAAGGTGTTTCCTCAGTACTTCGGGTTTAGTCTGGAGAAGAGGATCATTCCAAGACATTTGCATCTTACCAAGAGAAATGTACAGATCCCGTTGAAAAGAATGTTGATGTGGGGTGATGAAAGGTTCTACGCCAAGTGGAAGTGAATTTCGGCATTCACATGGCAATTTTAGGATCACTGTGGCTTGCTTCCAATCTGGGGCTTAGAAACTCTGAGCCCAGTGGTTTTGCAGTTACTCCTCGGTGGTCTCGTATATTTCCTATTTCCCTGTGGATATGACACTGCAGGTTTGTTCGGTTACATAATACGTATAGTTTGTGGCTAAATGGATAAATCTGAACCAGTATTTGTTGAACATCCTCACTTGTATCAACTTCAGTTGGGATTTCACAAGTGGTCTTATCTTATGCGGCAATCATTCAGTCTTGTTCAATGCTTAGTAATAGTTTTAGATATTGGGACTTCATTAGCTGGTTTTTTTTTAATGAATCGATAGTCCCGGTGGTTCCGCCCACCAACAATTAGCTCATTTTTTTAATCACGTTTTTCCATATTTCATAATTCTGTGTAATGTGACAGGTTTAGCGAATGCTATATATTTGATATTTCTTAGCGAATATCAACGGCATTTTTTAATGCAAATTTGTGTGCTTAATTGCAGTTAATCAAGCTACTTTATTGAGTCTGCATAACATTAGTTTGTGATAGTGAGTTAAACCACAAATTATGAAAGGAAATAAAGGAAAAGAAACTTGAACCAAAAAACAAAGAATGACCGTGAATTGTAATTTGCAAGAGGCTAACAAATGCTAATACAATCAACATATATAATTAAAGTTGTTGACAGGAATGGATTACACTCATCAAGGTACCAAATATGTTGACCTGTGCATGGGAATTGCCCATTGGGTGTATAATTCGACTTAAGATCAATTTAAAAGAAAAATAATAAAAGCAATCTCTCATCGGAATTTGCAACAAATTAAGAACAAGAATTTTGTCCCCAGGAAAAAAGTAGCAATTACGGGAGAAAGATTCTGCAATTTTCTTGACTGGGTGTGAGGTAAGTTTAATTGTCAAATGAATCCTATGGGTGTCAATATAAACCCTCTGGTTTTTGGCACGTGGCTGCTATGAGAGTCTTCAAAACAATCCCTCTGGTTTTTGGCACGTGGCTCCTATATTGCCCGCTGACCATCTGTCGAATAACCTCTTCATACCAGTATCCTGGGATAAAAGAAAATAGGGGAAAATGACCATCACGTATGATGAATTCAGGTAGATTTTACTTGGTACATGGGTACCTTAATTTCTCAAGCACTCAGAAGATTACTCAAAAAAAAAAAAAAAATCCAAGTTTGACATGTGAATTGAGCTTTCAGTACAACTTACATGCAGTTGGGAGAGAGAGAATAGGTTGGTCTCTCTCGAAAATAAAATCAACCATTCCTAGTTAATAGTTCGATGTCAGCCCCTACTTCAGCAATTTTGATTTCCTTCGAATTCTTGGCGGCTTTTGCAATGTTCAAAACATCGAAGTCCAGTGCTATTTTCTTTACAAGACCCTCAAGCATCTGTTTCAAGAGGATGTGACAATTATAGTTTTAGGAAGAAGTTATAGCGCAGGCAGAATGCTTCAAAGCAAACTCTGATTATACAAGAAAATAAGAGCGTGTGCCCCCGTTCAGTTGCAATTTGTAAAGCAATTCATCCTCTCACTTGCATCACAATAAATGACAAAATTGTAATGTGCAAGCAATAGATCAGTGACGTGAAGCTGAATTGCAATGTGCAAAGCCGCTTCACTTGCATCACAATAAATGACACAACTTTGCATCTACTCAATGATCAAACAAAAAAAACATAAATTTACCAATGATCCAACAGCAACAAAAGCACGGAATTTGGAATCAGCATCAACATTTTCATCTTCTATAATCTGAAGAAAATATCATGTCATTAAGTACAGTAGTAACTCTCACCCTAATAATAAGAAATAGCATCATCTAAAATTGGTCACTGATAGTTTATATAACCTCAAAATGCACAAAATGTCAAAAACCACACATTTCTGCAGTCCCATTTCTTCCTCTATTTGAATATCTTCCCTAGGTAACAGCGACAAACATACCTCAAGTGATGCAGATAAAACTTGAGATTGACCTTCTACATCTTTCATTTCAATCAACAGCACCGCATAACTGTGATTGTCAAATAATATTAAAGGTTAGCACAAGCTTTAAACATCCATGGATTCTTCATATTGCAATTCTTAAAGCATGTGTTGTCAATGCTAGCAACCATGACAACCATGGCAGAGTAGCCAACTGTGCGTCAGCCCTACTGCACCTTGGATGGGGCAACACTCAATTACGTTGCTATTGCTATGGCATCCACCAAAGTTCAAGTAACTAATGTTTGCACATTTCACAGTCAGCCCTAGAGCCTGTGATTCTGTGAGGCATTAGGGTTATTTAAGTTATCTAAGTGAAAATAGAACATGGAAAGAAGGCAAGTCAATGCAGCATCTTTCGGCTCCTCAATAGTATATGATTGAAAATTTAAAACGAATACAGAATAATGAAACGAATATCTTCTTGGTTTCAGCAGAAATATATTTCAATTTTGTAATGTTTTTGCAATATATCTGTACTTCTCGAACACCTTTTATAGGCATATGAAGGATATGTGCCTCTCCATTTATGCAAGTTTAACTTGGGCAAAGCAAGGATGAGGTCCAAGCTCCTAGAGTCCCCCTCCCTTCTTCGCTTTTCCAGATAGGAAATGAATAATTATCCAAAATTACACGTCAAGTAATAAAAAAAGCACCGAAGTATGGTTGAACCTCAACAGGGAGACTGCTTATCTATAATTTGGAATATAACCCTAGACATGAGAAATATGCATAAAAATGTAAATAAGGTATATTCTAGCAAATAAGCAATCGAATTATGTTCAAAGATGTGTAGTCAAGAAAATACTTACTTGAGTATCAAGGTCGAGTAGGACAATTGCAAATTTTTGTTTGCAGATGAAGTACAGCATGAGAAAGCATCAAGAATCTGCAACCGACAAGAGCAATTAGCATGAACAATGGATTAAGGTATCCCCATCACAGTGAACATTAAAATAAAAAATAAATACAAAATCACAACATTCCTTTGCAATAAATTCTTTTCACTAAAAAGAGGAGAAAATGTTAAAAAGATGGAACAGAACAACTAACTGTATCTATATAGTAAATTACACACCTTAGACAGAATTATGCTCCCAAAAAAAAGTATGGTGAACCTTAGCCTATTCATTTCATTATACATAATAAAAAATAAAAAATATCAAAAAATTCAAATAGAAGAAAAGACAGCTCCGTACATGAGACAAACTATGAGTATATGCACTTTTTTTCATTAAAGCATGTTACACAAAGCAAACAGCTGCAAAAGTTCCACAGAAGAAAAACAAGGTAACTGAACATATCAACATCATCTTTCCAAGCAATTATTACCAAGTCATTTTATTCAGTCATAAATCAATTGCACGAAAGGGATGCTAACCATGCTGCGATGTTTTTGCAACCAGCTGTGGTACGACGAATTCTTAAAGAGATTAGTCACAGCTCGAATGCTAGTCAACAGATTTGCAGGAATTGTTGGATTTGCTGAGACTTTCTTAATTAATTCCAAAAATATATCTGGGTGTAAAAGAGGAGAAAGTTAACAAAGATTCCACCTCTACAAATAGGAATGGGGAAACTGGTATGAAATTGACGAAAGCTCCTATTGTAGTCCCACACACCAAAAACAGAAATAATTATAAAACCATAATCACTGTAAAACTAAAGATGGACGTAAACCAAAATATTATTATATTAAAAAATAGTGGTAAAAAACATACCGTTTTCAGCTTCCAGATGCTTTAGAAATAGTTCAGCCCCATCTGGGTGAAGAACTATCATCCTTGTAATATCAATAACTGCACAAGCACAATAAATAGGTTAACATATCTGTTTTGATGAAGTTCAATGAAATGGAACGGCAAAAGAGCAAAATTTCAGAAGCTAAATCCACTCACCAGGAAATATTATAGCAATGGGCCACAACCTAAGCAATTTCAGCAACAAGGCTATATCAGCCTCAGCAAATGTACTAGAATGATAATGTGAAGTATCTTTCAAAATTTTAACAATGGTGCCCAGTCTGGCAACATCAAGCTCAGTCAAAGCCAATTTCTGCTGTTCCTGTTGAGATTGACATAAGAACCGCATTACTCAGAGAACTCGTACATTCTGAATAAAATCACAACCGTAATACTGACTAATAATCAGACTCAAGTATGTCTGCTAAAATATTCAGGTTTACTAATCTGCAGAGAGCTCCATTTGAAGATTAATTTTTTCAGTTCCAATGACAAAACAAGTTGTATCACCCAAAAAAAAAAACGGATGCCAAAACAAGTTGACTCTTCCTAGTGGCTATTATGCTGAATTTTGAAGGTATCATACATAAATTAAACATGAAGTGAGCACATTTTCTGAAGTTTGAACACTACCAGGTGGCTTGATATCTGTGATGTGCTACCTTAACAAAACATTGTAACAAACAACTAAGCAAAAACTTTTAACTTCTTAATCGTGTAGATTACCTGGTTGGAGAGTAAAGAATTACTAAATTCAGTAATCTTTTTAAGGATCCCATCAAACTGAGCTGTATCAAAAAGAAGCACCCCTTTCTGGGAAAAAAATAAGTACCATAAATCAGCTATCATATCATAAAAAAAATAGCTTGAAGAAGCAAAAACATAAGAAGGATTATAATCAGATTAGTAACAACACACAAAATTGTGTTTGAAAGACTAAAAGTAACTGAAACTACTAAAGTAAATTGTACAAAAGCAAACCTTAGGGATATGCTTGAAAGTAGGTTTTGCAGAAACAGCTGAGATACAAGCAAGATACAAAAATTTAAGTGAGAACTGAGTCATAAAACACAGGAACAACAAAAGTCATGATACAAAAAATTGATTGTGGGCCTTGAATGAGGTGAATTCTTTTACCAGAGTATGAAGGTTGTCCAGGTATGTAAGCACTGGCTGAAACAGAATAAAACATATCAAAAATCAAGTAAACAAGTAACACTGCAGGGATTTGATTTAAATAAACATGAACTTTTGTTAAACAGAGATATTGTACTTACAGCCAGTATAGGGATCACGAAAAGATGCATCAAAAGTCATGTCCTTTTGTCCAGTATTTTGAAGTATGAACTGTACGATTTGCTCGCGGAAGGACAAAGGAAGATTCTCCTTGAGAAGCCATTTGTCAGCAGCATCATATGGATTATCTGGTAGCATAAAAACTTCAATACTAATCACCAAATTATAATCAATAAATAATGTAGTTTTACTGATATTGCAAAAGCCAAAGGAATATTCATTATCCTTTTCTAGACAGAAAAACACTTTAGAGATCAAACAAACAGTAATTCTCTTGCAACTTGCTCTCACATAAAGTGTAAAACAGCTAATGATCAAATCAAAATACTGATGTTCCTATGATGTGAAAACCTCATGATGAGCAAGAAAAAAGGTTACCTGATCGGTTGTATGGCAGCTTACGGATGGGAAGACCATCTCCAATATCCACATCAAACACTGAGGAGATGTAAAAGTTTGAGACAGGAGCATGAAGATCGTAAACCTCAACAAATGTAAAAGGAAAATAAATGGGAAACTGACCATAGTCGTACTGAACACCATCAAGGATAGGATGACTTGTATTGTCTGGTCCATCAACCACTTCACCAATCTGACGGAAAATTATGTTATAACAGCCAAAGAATTTTTGTATTGAAATTCCTTATTTTATTTCAGAAACAACGGTCGCAAATTTATAGGAGAATGTAGGCCACAGAACATTCAGTCAAGCATCCTCAAAAGGAAACAACACAATCATAGTTTTTCTCAAAAAAAAAAACGGATAACAACTTGTAGAGCAGGAATCTATTTTAAGGGGAAAAAAAAAGGATTTGGCTTCAGCTTTGGCTTCAGCCCATAAGCCAACATGTAATTCCTGTGAAGAATGTGTGCACCAAATGCTCAAGAATCATGGCCGTTAACTAACAAATATAAGGAAACAAATAAAGCCATTAAAGCCAGCAAATAATCACATGTCAAATATGATTTCCAATATATACCCAGATGACCTTATGTCAATTCTATTAGGTGCTGCAACTTGCGATTTGTCCATGACAAAAGCATCCTGCTGGTTAGGTAAAATATAACAAGTAAATGTCAATTTTCTTTATTTCTGATTTCAGCTCAACTAAGCCAAAATCCATGTACTTCTCTCCTAGAGTCTTGAAACTATCAAAATGTCCATATGTTTCACTTTTCCTTGATATTTTTAAGCCTTTCAATAAATATCTCTTTATCCCACCCCACCGCCATTTCTATTTGAGGTTCTGTCAATGTAGCTAGATGAGTAACTCCGTTGCAGATTTTGGATGTTATCATTGCTATATAGCATGCAAATCACAACCACATGCATTGTTACAGAGTGCAAATCTCTAAATGGTAATTGCATTAAGGTAACCACTTCATAATACAAGAAAGAGAGTAGACATATTGAGATAATAGTGCAGAGGAATCACATGGCAAGAGAATGAGAAAGCTAGAATCAAAAGTAGAAGTATTATAAGTGAGGGAAATACTTTATCCCACTTCTGTTCTCTCATGTTCCATGCATATGCCACCCCATTATCCCCCTCTCTAACCACCTTTGTCTGGCCATCACCAGTTCCTGTTTAAAATCAGAAGACCATTAGAACATAATAATAATGCAGTACGAAAGTCTTAAAACTGAGGGTTTACAATATTGTTAAATTTATAAATCATCAAATTATTATATTGTTAGATGCTATGATTTATGTTACAAGCTTGGCCTCCTCCACCAAGAAGGATGCTGAGAAATGAACATGGTATGTGGTTTGCTTAAAAAAATTAAAAAAAAATCAGCTAGAACTGACAGGTTATTTGTACACATAAAAAATAGAGGGAAAGGGGAGCAAGAGGATGTTGCATAAAATAACTAAAACCAGACCTGGGATCTTTAATGCCTCCAATCCAGGTAACTCTTCCAATTTCAGTCCTCCAACCCTCTTTCTGGCAAAAACAAACAGATATGAGTGATAGCCACACAAAGTATATCCAAGCATGTCATTATCAAAAGAAGTTCCCAATTTATTTGCCAAGGAAAGAACTTTATATTTTCAATAATTCAGCGATATAAAAAATCAAAAGCCAAACAAGGACAGCACATGTGCCATACAGATAACCATGTTAAAAATTCCAAGGGCGTACTAGTCTCAAAGATAAATATTAGCAAAACCAGATTAGGACATCTGATAAATAGTCATACCTACTAGACTTGTATTGAGAAAGTTCTGAAGTGTATAAATCAAGCTCTAGTGGATCAGCAACATTTTCTTGATGCACGGTCCAAATACGTACAACTCCATCAGAACATGCTGTCACAACATCTCCATTTTCTAGAAATTTGGCATCCCAAACACAACCAGGATGTTCTATGCTCTGAACACAAACGCCATCTGAATCATTCAAAGAGAAGGAAATGCAGTCAGCAAAATCCAAGAATCAAGCGGTTTAAAAGTCATGCAACTATCTCAAAATCTTCAACATGATAATAGATATATGCCACTCCAAAAGAATAATTTTTTTCCAATGGTAAAGGCTATTATTCAAGCTTAGAAGAAAAGAATAAATTAAAATATTAAAATAATGTTACAACTGAACAAGTTTCTGGTGAATGTCACAGCCAACCAGAGATATCAGAATATCAAGCAATTTCCTTGAATAAAAATTTAATTGGCTATAAGCACATGCCATACAGTGTTTATGTAGATAGAACTGCAAGATCAAATGTGTAGCTCACTGCACCACATAAACTAAACTAGAGCCTCAAAAAACTCAGAAGTATTGAGTATTAATCTAGTAAACATGCAGGAAACATCCCAATGACATATCTCTATGACAAGAAGCAAGGAGCACAAGCAATTGCCTTTCCAGATTTTTGCATGACGATCTTCACTACCACTGGCAATAAGTCCTGATGCATGTGAATCAACAGAATAAACAATTGCAGTATGACCAGCCATCTCCATTAGCATTTCACCACTTAGTGCCCACAATCTAATAGACCTGTAACAATGAAATTCCATTTAAAAGAAAATAAAAAAAGGTATGCTATAGGCCCAATAGTATGTAATATATACTTATAAAGAACAAGTATTCAACATAAATAGAAGAGTTCATGCAGAAGTGAACCTACCCATCATGTGATGCAGAAAGAATTCCAAGATCAGACATCACACCCAAACTTCGAACTGTATCTGAACATGTCAAAGAGAATAAGCATTTTCAGTCATGTTGCTTCCTATTTTTCTTAGATTAAAAGGCATATAACTTTATGTTTAGACAGAGGAACAAAAACATGTTCTAGAACAGTAGATTGGTCTGATTCAAACCTGCATGTCCAGTAAAGGTATGTGAACAAGTTTTTCCCCTCCAAAGTCTTAAAGTTGTGTCACTTGAACCTAGAAGGTCAGAAGATAAGTTAAAATTACTTTGCTGCCTTCAGTTCTAGACTACTTCAACATTCAACAACAACAACACTAACAGGAGAATATTTCATGAAATATGTAATGAGATGGGAACCCCTATATGTACCTCCGGGCTCAGAACACCATGAGTTTAAAGCTTGCTAAGAAGCATGACCATAACCTGATAGATGAGATAAGGATATTGAAAAAATAAATTAAAAAGTAATTATACCTGTTACAAGCTCGCCTGAGGGCAGCTTTATAACTGCTTGAATTGCTGCCTTGTGAGCCTCCCAATTTTCTAGAGGTTGCCCCTTCCTCCACCGTCTCAACGTACTGCATAGGACATTTCAATTAGAAATGAACTTAAGAGAACAAGAGAAGAAATTTTCATATGCATTAATCCAAAATAAATTTGCAACAATGCAATGATTTGGATCCTCTCCACATGTTTTGCAGTAAATATCGTAACAAATACACATTTAAGCTACCTAGTTGAAATGCAAACTCAAACAGGAAATATTATAAAATTTCGTAATTTATATCAATGACATGCAATGCAACTTCCGCAACTAACCGCCAGTGTTTTGAAGTTATCTGAACATGACAGGAACATCGGTATACATACTAAAGTCAGAGAAATTCGTGCATAGGGAAAAAATATTTTAGTGCTAAATGTAACAAACTGACAAACTGCCTCATCTATCTCCCATACTTGTATCCCCCCCCAAAAAAAAAAGCTCCAACGTACACGTCATAATTCACCAAATCACCGGTCGACTGAGGAAACGAACATGTGCAAACAACAAACTCCTACAACATCGTACGGAACGTGATGCATAAACAAGAAGGAGAAGAAATGATCGAATTTAAAACTCACCAATCAACAGAACTTGATACGATGTCCCCATCATCCAATGCAACGCCGGTAACCTGTAACTTATGACCCCTGAGTGTCTGCACCTTCTCCCCCGTCTTCAAATCCCAGACTAACACAAGAGTGTCCATGCCACCGGACACAATTCCACCCTCTGGATAGTCCTCATTCGGCGAAATCCAAGCCAACGGCCCAACAAAACTCGTATGCCCCAACAAAATTTTTGAACATGAGAACTTGCGCTTGTCCGAAGGGTCTGGAGTCCAAAACCTGACAGTTTTATCCCTAGACGATGTTGCAATGCCCTCATTGCCACACACGCATATTCCACGAGCCTGATTTCCAAGAGAGAATCAATTTTAGGAGAAAAATAAATATACGATTGCGAAGTGTAATCACTTTGAATTGAACTCACTGAGTGTCCACTAAAACAAAATTGAACAACCTATCAGTAAATAAACGTTGAAAAATTCGAACGGTGGCAGATCTTACATCGTCTTCGTGGCCCCTAAGTTCACATCGCAACTTATAAGCCTTAAAATCAACCTCCATGAGTGAGAGCAATATTAGAAAATTCGCAAGAGGTATGCTTTGCTTGCAGAGAAGAAAACCAAGTTGAAGGTTAAGTCCTGAAGTCACGCCGAACAAACCAAAGTGGCGACTATTTTTTATTTTAATTGTAATCCATTTATCATGTATACGTTTTTTTTTAAAGATTAGGAGATAAATGTGAGAAGAATTTTATCTCGATAAACATAAAAAACAATCTCTCCAAGCAAACCCTATATAAAATACAAAAACTAATACATGCATGCCTTCCTTTTCCAATTTCCTTTTTAAGACAAAAAATGGGGAAAAAATATCTTCCTTTTCCATTTTGGGACAACCTATTTTCACAAGTCATATGTTTTATTTGTTAAGCTTCCATGAAAAATCCAGATGAAATCAAAGTGAAACCAAAATACATGATCCCAGAAATAATTAAACGGTGTACTGGTTCTTTATTTTTTTTAAAAAAAGCAAAGGCTATAATTTATTATAGATTTATTTTGATAAGCAGTGAGAGAAGTAACTTCTCTCATAATACATTTTGAAAAATCTTTTTTGGATAGAAATTAGATAATGAGTCCGTTTGAGAAAACGGTAGAGAAGTACTTTTACGCAAGTCGAGATAAATATTTCAAGGAGATTGTCTCTTTTTACGGAAAAACACTGGTGAACGTACTTTTAGGGGTTGATAAACTTTGCTAAACGGTACAAATATAATTTATATTTAGATAAACATTAGAGAAGTGATTTAAAAGAATATAAATGTCATTAAACTTTTTTAAAATCAAGGGTTACCAATCAAATCATTGAAACTACCTGTGGATACTTCCATTCATTTTAAATTTTAAAGAAGGTAATCAACTTTTTGAATATTGACATTGACAAATACATCTTAATTTAATCAGATAATATCTCTCAATTATTAAATAATAAGCCTGCAAATGATGAGTGTAATGGTGCCAAAAAAATTACATTAAAAAGAATCTTGAAACTGCTAATTTTTTCATTGTACACTTGACGCTTTATGGAATCATGGCCAGATTCGTAATTTCATGCATTCAGCGGGCTATTTTGCTGTGAAGTCCAAGTTTAATTTAAGCCAGTCCCTTGATCCTTTGCTGTTAGCTTAGCGTAGCTTGGAACAGTGCACAGGGTATTATTGCGGAAGCATCAGAGTCTAGACGTTCCTTTTATCACCTGGAACCTCTCGCACCAATCACCTTGTTGGAATCTCGTTGGTCCTTACTAAGTCAGCTTCCTGCTCACTTCATTGCGTTTTCTGATCTCAGGATCTGCTTGGGGGGCCGAGAAAGTGCTGGAAAAAAAAGAAATATGGTAAAGAACAGAATGAGGTTTAAGTTCATTGTTTTTGTACATCAACCCATAATGGTTAAATGCGCTTGGTAGATTCTTTGTTTTCTTCAACATTGCATAGGATTACTGCTGTTGTTTGTTGTTTCAAAATTTCATACTTTTTTTCAAGTTTAAAACTCATGCTTTGAATAACTGGACTTTTGTTCCTGGGTTTTCTTGCTAACCAATGGGTTTTTGGCTAGTGGGATTTGATCCTATTTGTTTCTCATTATGAACACAAGATCATTGACAGCTTCATCAGAGATTATGTATTTCGATGTGATTATAGTGTGTTGGAAGGTGCATGAAGGTAATGGTTTCCGCTTGATTTTAGATATGCACTATTAAAATGCCTCCTGGTGAAGCCCAAGAGAAAAAATGAAGAGGAAAGATGACTTTCTAATCATGAATTTGGATAGATGTGTCTAAGTAAGATGGAATTGAAACGCTGAAATTGATTTTTTGCTTCTGTTATATGCAAATCAATCAATAAAAATATGACGGCAAAACCACCAAGTACCTCTGGCACCATTAGGAAATTATGCCATATGCTTTCCTGATTATGCCTGCAATAACAGTCTCCTGTCCCACGTGTCCCAGAATTGAAAGATTTTAACCCAACAGAAGTGAGTAAAATTAGGATTACTCTGGTCCTTCCCAATAGACTTACTCATCTATTAGGATTTCTCTATCAAGGAAAGCTAACAAGTAACTTCTCTTTCAGTTCTAATTCAATGGAATGTATCTTTCTATGATAATCTGTCAAGGTGCAAAACTTCATGGGCATTGTGACCATTTCAGCCATTATGCAATTCTCTACTCATAAAGATCTGTCTACGCTATAACAAATTATTTGCTTATTGATATTTTGTGATATTTTGCATTGCTCATTTTTTTTTCCTGATTTTCTTTCTTCAGGGTAAAGACATGATGCCCTAAACTTTTCCCACCAGCTTGCGGTTTTGGTAATACTGTTGCCAAATTTGTTAGATATCCTTCTTTATCTGGATCGCCTAGAAGGAAAGGGCAGCTTTCAAAAACTTTGGTCTGCATTGATGCGAGAAGCCTTGAAGGGGGAGCATTTTTTTATATTTTTTTCTCTCAAAGAAACTCTGCTTTTTGCCATCAGTGAGTACTGATTCCCTGATAAAATGATTAATTTTAACCATTCCTGAAGGAGGTGACTTTCAAGAAACACTATTACCTTAACTTTGCAGTCTGTGATTATCTTTTATAGCATATGGCAGCTCTTACTCCTGTTGCTTCAAATGTTGAAGCCCAGCATAATG
>JANTPZ010083407.1:0-10444 GCA_025593235.1 Vachellia pachyceras | reverse complement strand
AAATATTTGGGTATTAAAACCAAATGGACGAAAGAATTATGTAGAGTTGTAAGAACTCTCTAAGTATTCTTGGCTAATAACACTTGATTAAATTCCTCCATCTTTTCAATGCCTAATACCCCTTGCTCTTTTGGAGAATATAATGTATCCCATAAAATTAAATGAACTTTATGATTATCTTTTTGTGTTTCCCAAAAAAATTGGCAATTATTATATCAATATAATGTGCTACATGAGCTGGTAATTTCATAACTGAAAGTGGATACACTAGAGATAAAGGGTCAAAACCAATGATATATCTTATTCAATGTGAGCCTACCAGCTTGCAATAGAAGAGATGCTTTCCATGATTAAACCCAAAAACTTGATCCGAGTGATCTAACGAAGCCCTATTAGGATCCAACTCTGGGAAGAATGTCATCACTCAAATCTTCACCTTCTAATGAACTGAAAGAAACATCTCCATTATTATGATTAGACGAAGTACCCATTGATGGTTTATTAACTTGATCAAGATAATTGTGTGAAGATGGAGGGTTACCTCCCCATGAAGAAGAGGAATGGGTGATGCAGCCATAAAAATTATAATCATCATCAACATGAAAAATCCCTGCAAGATTAGACTCTTGATTAAGATGCTATGGGAAAAATGGATCATAATCATGAACAACATAAAAATCAACACCATTCTCAACATTATATCAAATCCTCATTGTCTTACGAATCCAAGCCTTGTTCAAAAAGCTATATTGTGCCTGGGGACCATATAGGATATTTTTAGAGTTTGGATAGAGTGAGCTAAAAGATAGAAAATGATAAAACATGTGTATAAAATTATGTGTATTAATTCAATGATTTCTACAGTGCTCTATTGTCACACACACACACATACACACACATATATATAGCAATAACAATAGTCTAGAATACTCTTCTAGGGCTAGCTGTACAATAAATGTTTTCTATTCTAGTGTGATGGATTGAACATATATAAGTCTTGGGCTTTTGTCATGTTTAAGCCTGATGAATAGTTGTTTCTTTGAACTCCATGATATAAGCTTAGGCAACCCCCGAAAATCAGCATCAGAGAGCAACATATTTAACAAATGCATGAAATATGAAGCCCATAATGATAAGTACCATATAAGTAACGAAGAATCCTTTTAACAACAAACTGGTGGGCATAATGATAAGTACCATATAAGCCCATAATGTTCTTTGGGCTCATGCATGAATTGGCAGACTCTATATTAACAACAAATGAAATATTATGATGGGCGAATGAGAGATATTGCAAACCACCTACAATGCTACGATAAAGGGTGGGGTCCAAAAATGATGAGCCAACAACATCCAATTTGTTATTGACTGTTATAGGAGATGCCATAGGAGTAGTATTCAGCATATTAGAAGAAGATCAATAATATACTTGTTTTGAGATAGAATAATACCGGTGGAAACATTATGTAATTCAATGCCAAGAAAATAGCGAAGGGGACCCAAATATTTGATAGGAAAAGAAGTTTGGAGATTATGAATTAAATCATTAACAGCCTTGATGGAAGACCCAGTCACAATGATATCATCAACATAAATAAGAACATAAATTTGACAAGTGGAAAATTGATAAATGAACAACGAGGCATCAAACCTCTTAGTGATATAATTAAAAAGTGACTTTTTTAACTTTCGGTGTGAGATTGATTCTAAAGAAACTTTTGGATGCCAAGTGATATTTTGTGAGAACTTTCAGGGCAAAAATGACCCTTAACCCTAAAAATTATTATTAATTTTAGCAACACTACAATTGAACATATTCTCACAAAAATATCCTTTGCCTACAAACATTCTACTCTTAATGAGAATAAACTTGTCTCCCTCAAATACAAACTTAAACCTAAATTTATTAAGTATCAATACAGAAGTTAAATTATTCCTAACTTCTGGTACATAATATACACCTTTTAAAGTGATGGTTTCCCTAAAAGTAATTTCAATTTTCACAGTCTCCCTGCCCTTGACTTAATTGGAAACATGAAGCATTTTCCATGTTAAGTACATCTCCTTTTTCTTCTTTTAATATCTTGAAGAAGGCCTTGTTTTTGCACACATGGTGAGTTGCACCACAATCCATCCACCACGACTCATAGTTATTAACCAAGTGGATTTTAGAAATCATAACCACAAGATTGTCAACTTTTGTGGGTATATTATTTTCATTCTCTTTCTTCTTCTTGAAGAAACGATATTCTTTTTTGTAATGTTCAATTTTTCCACAAAAGAAACAAGTATATTTGTTTTTCTTACTTTTGTGAATATACTGCTCCTGGGATTTGTCATTTTCCTTCCCTTTTTTCTTTAAGGTCTTGTGGGATTGTCAACAATTTCTTCTTTGGCTCTATCATTGCTTCATTAATATATTGCATAGAAGGTCTATAATCACCATCCACAAGCCTTAAAGCTTTTACAAGTGGAACCACACACTTCAAACGATATTTGATGGAGCCCAAAATCTAATATCTTTTAAAAACCATGTTCACAACTTCCTTACCATCACTTTTACTAGTATAAGAACTAGAAAGCTAATCTTCTTAAACAAATATACTTTTGAGAGCATTCTTCTGCTCCAATATGCAATTTAATGTAAGATAAGTAGTTGAAAATTTTTCACCACTGGTCTAGCTAGTTATTTTCTCTTAGAATACTTTATGTATAAGGTAAGGACCCATGTATGCCTATAGATGAAGTTTGTTATTTCCTTTGCATTTGCAGTAGTAGTATGAAATGCTAGAAGTTTCCCAATGTCCTCAAAAATTAAATCAAGGCAGTGTGCAATACAAGGGGACTAAAATAATTTGGTTTTCTTTTCTTCTAATATCTTCCTTGCTGACATGAGATTTGAGGCATCATCTGTCACAACTTGCATTACATTATCCTCCCCAATTTTCTCAACTATGTTGTCTAGCAATTTAAAATTTTTAGCATTTTTTATCACACTACGCGTGTCTACAAATTTTAGAAAAACTATAATACTAGTACTGTTTACCAAAAAAAATTAGTAAGTGACCTTCCTTTACCATCTATCCAACAATCACACATCAAGGTACAGCCCCACTTCTCCCATTCCTTCTTATACTTCTCTAAACTTTTGTGAAGTTTATCCATTGATTTTTTTCAATTAAAGAACCCTCAGCTCATGATAAGTAAGGGGTTTCAAACCCTACCATATTCATGAACAAATTTTAGCATTTGAATAAAATAATGGACTTCTTACCAAATTGAATATTATCGCATTACCATATATGCATTTACAAATATTTTTGAATTACTAGCTTTATCTTTTAACATCTCATTCATGATTTATTGTTTAGATGTTGAGCCAATTATACATTTGTTTGCATTAACATCTTTAGCAGTTGTCTCTTGAAATACTTCAAGACTATTTGCATCTTTACTTTTCTCTCTACTTTCTAGAAATTTCACAAATTGCTCCTTAACATCATCTAAAACACTTGTACATGTTGGATTAGAACTTATGTACACGCAGTGGAATTTTAAAATTTTCTAATCCCTGTATAGATCTGTCAAATGCATTTAGACTGAGGAGATAAAGCAATACCTTTTGTGTTTGGAATTGGAAGCGTTCCTTGCGTTTGGATCTTTTCAAGCTCCACGATCTTCCGCGTTCTTGGTTTCGATCACAAGGAGGCTACGTTTCTGATCATCTCCCCTTACCGGTATCCACGCCAACAGTTCATAACAATCACAGCTGCTAGTGATTCTCATGTCTCACTCTCACTCTAGGGTTTTTGTGGCTTACAATCAGATTCGAATTGCATTACCTCTCTTGCTCATAGGTCCTTATATTTATATAACTCATGGAGAGCATCATAATCTGCGATTAATCTTTTATTAATCTTTGAAATTCAAATAAAGATCTCAAAAGATATTCATTTTGAATTTATCTTTTATTAATCTTCAAGATTAATCTTTATTAATCTTGAAATTCAAATTTCAAAAAGGATATTCATGATTAATCTCTATTAATCTTGAAATTTGATTTTCAAAAGGATATTTAAGATTAATCTTTATTAATCTTGGAATTTGAAATCAAAAGGTATTCAAAATTAATATTCATTAATTTTGAAATTCGAAATTCAAAATTCAAAACATGAAATTCGAATCTTGCAATTCTAATTTGGAGTAAACTGGTTTGGTCAAATCATATCCATATAATTAATCCAAACAATGAGCCAACGATTTAATTTATCTTTATAAATTAAATCTGAATATCAATGTTAGTTATTTAATTTATCAAATAAATTAAATATTGAAACTAACATATAATATACTTGTCATTTCAAATATATATCCATATATAAAATTTGAATAAACCCTAGAATTAATGCTCATGTTGGGCTACTCTTCCATGCAATCCTGTACCATATGAAGTTGGTAATGGGCTAATCTCAACATTAGCCCACAAGTTGCAAGTGGCCTTTAGCAAGATGTTGCGACTACCCACATCACATGAGGATGAGGCATGGATAACGTTATCCTCATATTCCTGACCATTACTTTCTTAATCCCTGAGTAGTCTGATCTAAGAAACGAAAACTCCTTTTTCGTTATAGTATGGTTATACATTTCTCAGACTAACTCATCGAGGGGCTCAATAATATCTCTCAACTAATGTGAGGGACAAATTCCATCTTGATCACTCACATTCCTCCACATGAAAGACCCTTAAACCCGATTATAGCCTTTATCATCACCCGGTCAAAGGTGACTTTTGACTAAGTCAAAACTTAGTGACTCTCATGTAGGAATCAATGATGATCTCATGTCAAAGGGCATTGTGACGTGATCACATATGAGATAAATTAATGACTTATTCTCATAGCGGTTGGTTCAGCACCTTCTACTCTTACAAATGCCTATGACTTTGACTCATATCTCCATACCTTATCAAAGTTATACTGATCTTATTTTATCTATGCTCCCGCATGGACAACCAACCAGGGATATTTAAGGCTATATTCATAATTCATCTATAGATGCAATTATCATAACAAACATGCAAAACATATGATAATTAAATAGATAAAATACATTAAATAAATAGCGTATAAGGTATAATAATTGGCCCTAGGGCATATTTTCTAATCGTACAAGCACTAACATTCTCTTTTGTTCCAGCCAAATGATGTTTCATCATAACTACACCACCCCAACATTTATGTGAGAAGTAGTTGTACTCAACCGTAAGTCCATGAGGAGGAACACTTTTACAATGATTTCATGTAATATTTGTTTCCTTCTTTTTTTTATTATGAGTCATTGTCCCCACAGTAGAAGAACCAATAACAACCAGCCAACAACAATAAAAAAGGATGGAAAGGAACATACTTACAAATAAAAGAACAATTAGATTTATTGGTAGGAGTGGGAGCAGATATGAATAGATTAATATATTTTAGGAGAGAGGGGCTTGGTGACACAAACACAAATCATGCACGACTAGAGCTAGGCTAGACCTCTTGACTCTTCAGTGCCAATATCCGACATGCGCTAGATATTCCTTGCAACACAAACTCAAAGTAGGTAAATATGATTCTTTCTAGGGATATTTATAAACTTTCATTGCACAAATCCCTTTAATCAAGAAGTAAAAAATGCTAAAAATAAAATAAAAGGGGGAAATGTGGTTTTTAGAGTTATGTGCATGACCCATCTAACCTTGAACCACAAGAATCGCTGGTGTCACGGAATTCCTATTATTCTGGCCTTCAACATGTGATATAACCAACAATTTTGATGGGGGGATATTCACAACGGGATTCGAATATTTCCCCCAAATATTTGCATCAAATCATGCGATGTGACTCATGAATCACATGATTCCAACAACCATGGTCCCAATTTATGGTCAGCTTCTTTCCCACTTATCACAGCAGTGTCAAAGCTGTGTCGTAAGCTTTGCATATGTCATATTTGTTGGCCAAGGTGTGGCATTAATTGTTTCATGGTGGAGATCCAATTGAGAGGCCAAGCCATAGTCAAATCATGAGGCTTGGGAGTCTGATCTACTAAGGGTTAAAGAAATAGAGTTGCGCTCTAACAACAACTATAGCTTTTGGTCTAGTGATAAATGTTTGATGCTAACAATTGGTATTAAAGCCAAGGTCATGTGTTTTGTTGGCCAAGGTGTGGTAGCAATTATCTCATGATGAAGGCTCAATTGATGGGTCAAGTCATAGTTAAACCACAACGCTTGGACATCTGCTCTATTGTAGGTTAAGAAAATAGAGTTGCACCCTAACTAACAGCTATAACTTGTAGCTTAGTGGTAAGCGCTTGATCCTAACAATATTGTTTGACATTGGAGAATTAGATATTATTCAAGGTGCTTATAGGGTGAATGGGGAGAAAATAGATTTTAAGTGATCTTAAATGGTTCAATAAAGTTCTACCAAAAAATGGTTCAATAAATGGAAATGCTAAAATTTACAAAACCCCTCTAAATTATAATTTTTTTAGTGAATTGTACATAATCTCCCTAACTTTTAAATGTTTAAATTAAGGGTTTTTTTTTTTGCCAGATTAAAGTAAGGGTTTCAGTATTTCATGTTCTGACAATATGAGAAATACGTAGATAGATACTCCGAGAGTGTTTTCTCATTTATATTCAAGCAAACACTCTCGGTCAACATGATAATTGTTGATTACACATCATCATATTCATATTGATTAATTTGTTATTTTAAAGAAATAAAAATACCTCTTTGCTCTACTGCCCCTCTTCCCTCTTTCTCACGCCCTCCCCTTCTCTCTTCATCGATCAAGGGACAGTCAAGAACAGCAAAATTGCCGGAGAGTTGCAGTATTTTCTACCGCAAAATAAAACTGATGAAAGTGCAAAGAAATGAAACTTTGTATTATGAAAGCCATATTCTCAACAACTTGGTTTGAATCAGTCAACATGATAATCGTTGATTCATTACTGTTAAAATAATCTCATTTGTCTATGTACATACTCAAAATCCTCGAGCCCATCTTCATTTTCTTCAGAGTTGGAACTATTATTATGGCTAAACAATAGCGCAAACTTCGATTAGCATAATTGATTTCCCTTTGTAAAGCGTTCCGGCCGACTCAAAGCATCCGTAGATGCCCGCCGGCCGACGAGATGAGCATCTCGTTCATTTATAAACCCTTGTGCTTATATCTATATATATCTTAAAGGAGAGATGATAGCAGGCCCTTGCTTGCCATATGACATTTAACTTGCTTCCCCACAACTATTTTCCATAAACACTTCTTGCCGTTTCTTTTAAATTTAAATTTATTCTTTTATTTTAAAAACTTAAATAGTTTCCTATTTAATACTCAGTATATTTTAAAATTAATAAGTATATTTATTAATTTATACGTATTAATTTATTAAATTAATACGTATATTTTAAAAATTAATCAGTGAGCTAATAGTTTCATGTTTAATACCACTTTCCCAACTGAGCTCCTATTTAAATTAATACGTTATGTGGGCATAGTTTACTCCCTCCTCTTCTTTTAGAGGCCAAAGTAGGGAAATATTTAATTGACATACTGGATGAATTTAAATATATCCAGTTTTATTCTCTCCTTATCTCCTATTCAAGTACCAACATGTTTACCCCGTAGTATATTGCAATTCATAGCTGGAGGATAAAGATATCTCCTTTATACTGCCACGTTTATTCAAGTACCACATTTATACTTTCCCAATTAAGCTTCTATTTATATGGCATGTCCTCTACTTTCCTTCAACTATTTCTCATTATCACTTGCAATTTTTTTAAATTTAAATTTATACTTGTATTTTAAAAACTTAAATAATTTCTCGTAATGTTATCTTTCCTATAAATTCCACCACTTTTCTAACTACAACTCTTACTTATATTCCATGTCCTTATTGGCAATTTAAGCTTTTTGTTTTGTATGAATTTTTCCAACGTTTTATAGTCTTTGTTTAAAAATAATTAAATGCCTTAAAACTATTATACAATTGTACTTAATTTCACTTTTCATCTATATTATATATTAGTGTACAATTACTAAACTAATATATCAATGAGACTTATAACAGCAAAAGGTATATATATTTGGTTTCAAATATTTTTTATGAAAATTGTGATTGAAGAATGTGTTTTCAAATTCATTCTATGTGTTTTCTATTATTTTTAAGGCATAAATAGGAAATGTAAAGTGGGGAAAATAAATCAAAACAACTCAAAAATTATAATATAAATTGTAGACGTAGTAGAAATAGTACAAATAATTATAGAGCTGGGAACATCCACATATACTATAAAAATGTGGACATATTATATGAGATGTATAACAGCAAAAGTATATATTTCATTTTTAATATTTTAAATGAAAATAGTTGTTGATGTGTATGTTTTCAAATGTATAATAAGTGGTTTCAAATAGGGAGTAGGGAGTTACCTTCTGCAAGATATGTAATGGAAGTTACCTTTTTCATCTTAGGTAGCGGGTAGATATTTGCCCTTCTCAATTGATTCTTCTAAAGTATCAATGACCAAGATAATATTTCTGGATATTATATCATTTTGCCGTCTTTTAAAGATGTCCCTTGTAGTGTAATGTCATTAGAGTGCTTTAATCGTTTGTGTCATATTTTTCTTTCTAACTATAACCGTTATAGTTTATAATTTTTTTTCTATTAATATCATTTTGTCTTTCATAAATGGGGTGGAAACAGGCCAAGCTCCACCCTAAATAGGTCAGGCCTGTTTTGTGTGAGACTGACTTGGCCTAGCCTGTAATAGATATACATGCATTTTTTTAGGCCTGGGCTTGGGCCTTTTTTTGGCCTGTGGCCTGTATAAACTTTTTTTTTATTTTACCTTCATAAAATAAGAAATTAAAAAAATTCTAGTTCAACACTCTCTGCTGCTACACTTTAATGGGTCCGAGGATCATTAAGGGAACTTGTAAAATCTTGTTCCAAAATTTTCTAATGTTGTAACGTGACTGGATTCGTACCCTTTCCCTTTATATTTGACGTGTCACCTTTCTCTCACAGGATCTGATTTTCATTGCTTAAGGCCTCCTTTTCCATCCCTCCCAATCCCTTCACCATATATAACTTGTGGACCCACCCAATTTGCTTTCTTTTTTTTGGTATAAACCATCCGGTATCCTGGGGTATCCTAGGTTCATTGCCAATCCCAGACTAATCCGGATCCCCCGCAAGGAGACCTTACGGTGGTAGCGAGGTACAGATGGGACAATCTCTTTGAGGTTGCGTTAATTATTGTGGCTGTCACTCCCCAGGGTTCGAACCCTTACCATGAGGAATGCTGGTAGTAGCCATTGCCAACTCTAATAAGCGCCCATTGGTAGTTTGCTTTCTTTTAAGTGTGGGAACATACAACTTTGGGAACACTGAGAAGAGCCCAACACATACTTACACACATAATTCATTTAAAAAAAGGCTTAGGTCTCACATGTCAAAAACGTTTATCAGGCGGCCTAGGCATCTTTTAGAAACGGACCTTTTAGACAGTTTGGGCTTATGGCATTGACTTGTATAGACTTTTATAGATCAGACCACAGGCCACATGTCATATACTGACCTGTTTTCATTCTTATTCATGGAAAAAATTAAAACACAAATTGTTTCTCCATGTACAAATAAAGTCGGTCCCTTTGGGAACGGAAAATAAAAACACTTCCTTTCACCTTTAGTACTTTTGTTGGACTTCACAGTCCTCTCTTGTGGTGCGTGAATACTCTACGCTGATTCAATTCCATTCCATTACATTTTATGTAAACAACGATGACGACGACTGTGAGCTGAATCACGCTCGGTTTGGTCGATCGCTTTTTCAGGATTCGGTTCCTGTACTGATCCTACGGCGTCAGAGGCAAAAAATCCGGCCAGGAGAAGTATATATTGATACTGCTACTTCGCCGGAGAAGAGGGAAGAGAATCCAGAAACCGAATACAGTAGTACTCATGACCTATTCAGTAAAACCCTAATTGGTTAACTTTTTTTCGTTTGTCTTCAACAATTTTGAGGTGTTTTTCAGATTATGGCGTCATCGTCGAGCAGTGGATTGACATTTAAGCTACATCCCTTGGTGATAGTCAACATATCGGATCATTATACTCGGGTCAAGTCACAGATGAACCCGCCCATTGCTTCCCATCAGAGAAGCACTACCTCTGCTAACACTAATGCTGCTGACGGAATGGTTTCCCTGCCTCCTAGGGTATACGGATGCGTGATAGGAGTGCAGAGAGGACGTACCGTGGAGATCTTCAATAGCTTCGAACTTCTTTACGACCCTTCTACTCATTCCCTCGATCGTTCTTTTCTTGAGAAGAAGCAAGAGCTCTGTTAAGTATTTATCTTTCCCCCTATTAATCACT
>JANTPZ010083406.1:0-24134 GCA_025593235.1 Vachellia pachyceras | reverse complement strand
CAATTTTGAGGTGTTTTTCAGATTATGGCGTCATCGTCGAGCAGTGGATTGACATTTAAGCTACATCCCTTGGTGATAGTCAACATATCGGATCATTATACTCGGGTCAAGTCACAGATGAACCCGCCCATTGCTTCCCATCAGAGAAGCACTACCTCTGCTAACACTAATGCTGCTGACGGAATGGTTTCCCTGCCTCCTAGGGTATACGGATGCGTGATAGGAGTGCAGAGAGGACGTACCGTGGAGATCTTCAATAGCTTCGAACTTCTTTACGACCCTTCTACTCATTCCCTCGATCGTTCTTTTCTTGAGAAGAAGCAAGAGCTCTGTTAAGTATTTATCTTTCCCCCTATTAATCACTAATTCGTACTCTTTCCGTTAAAATTTGATTCTAGGATTTAACTTGGGATGCTGCTACGAATTCTCTACTTTGCAGGGTCATTTTTCTTTTTCCCTTTTGCTTATTTATTGACTTGCCTTTTTCTTTGATTAAACAGACAAGAAGGTTTTCCCTCACTTCTACATACTAGGATGGTATTCAACTGGGAGCGATGCCCAGGAATCAGATATGCATATTCACAAAGCTGTAAGTTCACAGTGTTGCTGTACTCTCTCGAATTTGTTCTCAAGTGGATTGTGCCATAATATGAATATGGTGCCAAAGTACCAAAAGAGAAAATTCACTCATGAGTTTGCTTTATGTAACAAATTCAAAATTGATTACATTGCATTTCAAGAGAATTCTGGTTACACAGAATGGTACAGCATTCACAAAAATGGATAACATCCCCTTTAGTACATATGACACTTGGAATTTAGCCGGAAGAAGCATTAAAAAAAAGTCCTTATACAGATCCTTTAAGCACTGTATGTGCGAAGAATCCGTTTAGATTCAATATGGCAACTCATACGAAGAAAGAGCAAAATTCAAAGACAAATTAAATTGTGTATTTGTACATATGAATTGGATTCCTTGCTGTTGAGCTTGCCAGACCATCTTTGTTTTATTGAATATAAAAGTAGTTAATTTGAAGCTGTTGGATGCCCAATGTATTTCAAGGTTTGAAGTGGGTGCTTATCCAATTGGATATATTTGTGTATCCAGTTGCAAGTGCCTCTGTGGTATAAGATCTCTAGTATCCCAATGTTTCTCTTGGATATACTGCTCTTTCTATATGGATAACTTTCATTACAACACCAGTTTATTTACTGTAGAATTCAAATTGTGATCTAGTTGGGAATTAATATTTTTTGTTTCTTGGCTTGGAGCCTTTGGGAACTTGGGGTTTAGAGATTAGAAATATTTTATTTCTTGTCAATGATATGGAGCCATCTTGTTAATCTGGGAATGAAGTGTTTGGCAAAGGTTGATTCTCCATGTGCTATGCTTTATCTCACCCATCTCAATATTAGTGATGATTGATAATTAAATATCTACGTAAGTGTTCTCTAATTTCATTGAGTTTCAATTAAAAGGGGCTTCATATTTGCTCTAAAGATCAATGTATGATTTTGAAGCGCTATGAAAGTTAAAAAATCATGTTTACATGATTTGGTCCTTAAGTTAAATGTACTATTCCATTTCTTTAATCTATGAAATCTACGATTTTCATCCAATTTAGTTGAATGTTACATGAAGGAAAAGGAGTACTCTTAGATTGCATTTAGTAAGTAAAATGTTAATTGTGGAAATAGATGAAGATAGACTAACCAAACGATAAGGAAGAGGGGAAAAGGTCCTAACATAAATTAAATGGTTGATTTGCCAAAACTGAGTATGCTGTGTCTGTGTAATTCACTATGACATTGTTATTGAGGTCTCTGTGTATAGATGTTAGCAGCTATTCTATTTTAAGTTACGCTTTGAGTTGCCTTTTTGTAGTTCCATTGTTGTACTAGGGATTTATGTATGACTTTTGTGATTTTTGGTTAGTAATATGTTTTCATGAAATGTCAGTAAAATTGTTGAATCTTTCTTAAACAGCATTTTTTTCTTTGTCATTGTCTGTTGTTGATGGAAATTTCCTACTTTGGAATTAAATTTACATGGTTTCTCTGGATATTCAATATCTTCTAGTATCTAGTATCTTGTTGTATAATGTATATTTTGCTGTGACAGTTGATGGATATCAATGAAAGTCCAGTGTATGTACTTCTGAATCCTTCAACTAATCATGCTCAGAAGGATCTCCCTGTCAGTATTTTTGAAAGTGGTATGTAACCTGCACTTTTGTATCATTTAGTGTGTGATTATAATCTTCAAATTTTAGTATGTGTATTTGATAACATCCTGATGGAAGCCTGCATTTCCTCTTATTAATTACTGTAGAAACAAGTCATATTAGAGAGCAGAATATTAAGGAAAGAAAATATAATTTTTTGCTCTGAGGGGCCAGACTAAAATGAATTGCCCACATCCTGCCTGCATTATTCTCGATTCTCACTCAATTCTTGTTCACGTCATCCCAGTAAACAAGTATTTGATTTTTGATATTCCGAGTAGCAGCTTCCACTTCCCCTCCCTCTCTGATTCTTCCTTCTCCAGACCCTTTCCATCCAATTTGTGCTTTCCCTGAACATTGTACTTTTATTCCTTGCAGAGCATTTCTTATTGATGAAGAAGGATGCCTTGTATTTACAAGGATCTGGGCCTACAGAATATTGCTTTTGATGCTGGAGATAGACTTTAAAAATAAACAAATTCGATCCTAATCTTTGCTGATAATTGGAATGTAACACTATAGAATATTCTAACTTCATTCGGTATTGAGAAATAACTAATACATAGAATCATAGAAGCTTCATTTATGTAAAAGATTATTTTCATGCTTTCAGCAATTTTTGTATCTCTTTGTTAGTCACTTTTTACCTTTCTTTTCACATACTGATTATGATGAACCACTGAATCCTCTTCTTTATTGTGGGTGCTTTCTATTTCAACTGAAGAACTGCATGTGATAGATGGGATTCCACAACTGATCTTTGTACGTTCAACTTACACTATTGAGGTTGGGCTTTCCTGACTTTACCGCTTTCTTTCACCTTTCGAGTTACTTTTACCTAATAAATAATCAACTCGGCTTCTACCCCCTCCCCCAAAAAAATCCAAACTCTTTTGAAGACTGTTGAAGCAGAACGGATTTCAGTTGATCATGTTGCACATCTTAAGCCATCAGATGGTGGTTCAGCTGCTACACAATGTGAGTGTTTTTAATTGATTCTTGCCATTTTTCTTGGATTCAGTGTCTTTGATTAAGCTCATCTTCATTGGAGGGAAATGGTCCCTGGTTTCTGATTTTCATTGTGCTATATAATATGGCATTTTTGCAGTGGCTGCTCACCTAACTGGTATACACAGTGCTATTAAGATGTTGAATAGCAGAATTAAGGTGCTGCATCATTATCTTCTTGCAATGCAGAAAGGTACATCTGTTTGCATGTCACCGCGAGATATATTTTCCTTGCTGCGAGATATATTTTCCTTGTTGGAGTTTTTTTAATTGAAGATGACGGCCTGATAATTTATTCATTCTACTCCTGAAATTTTCACGAACTTTGTGGGAGTATAAAGGAGAAAGAGGAGGGAGAAGTAATGAGGTAGGAGAATGAAATTTTTGCTAGTAGTAATTAAGCTGATGATTCAGTGGATTTAAGATTCCTAGTATAAGATGTCAAAGGAATGGCATATGGACAACAGTCTGGGGAATGGTAAAGTCTTTGGCATTGATGGAACACAGAACTAGTAAATAGGTTTTATTTAATAGTAAGAACTCCAGAGACTGTAGGTCTAATGGAGGAAAGCTCTACAAACAGAAATCACAGACTACCCTATGCATTCAAGAGGCACGGGATCTCTCCAACTCACCACATTTACCATACCCTCTCCACAACCAGACATACTGCCCTCTACACAACCAGACCCCTGCTATATAGCCCCCTCTCTCGCCAACTATCAAATAGAAAATACCACGAACACTTGTAGGCACATGTTTTACACTCCACATGCATCCCATACAGTGCAAAATCGCTTAAAATAGGCTAATTCTAACAAGCGCTTGCCATTGAAGAATTGGAAATGAACCCCCCCCACCAAAAAAAAAAATTGTACAGTGTTTTGAGTTATGTAAATAATGCTCAAGTGATGCTACTATATGAATGCTTAAAAACATAACATATTTGACATAAAAGCACAAGGCTGATTAGAACCATAGATTTCTATTCAAACTATTTATCAATATTCATGCAAATGCATATTGCTAGCTTGTCCTTAATCTGTTGGCACGTCTGGGTGTTTTAAAAATATACCAGTCTTTTTAAAATGTTCTAAATCATATAGGCTAGAAAGCTACCGATGATACAGATTTTGGAGTACATTATGTGCTGTGAAGCATGCTTTTCCATCGTGTGCTATAGGTTTTTTAAACATCTGTTTTGCTGTCAATCTATATGAAGCAACAGTCCAATGTTGTTTAATTAGAGTATGTGGATCAAAATATTCACAAATAACTATGATGCACGTGCTGTTTTTGACAAAGCAGGTGAAGTCCCTTGTGACAATTCTCTGCTAAGACAAGTATCAAGTCTCCTGAGAAGATTGCCAGCGATTGAATCTGGGAAATTCCAAGATGATTTCTTGATGGTTGGTTCCTGTCCTTTGAACTGGATGAGATATCTGTTTTCTCTTCTCTTCTTTCCCTTTTTTCTTATATTTTTGTATCAAATGAAAATGAAGAAAAAGGAGAAAATATTGGATGCCTTTGCAAGAAATGGAGAATTAGTTGATTTATTATTACTTCACGGTTCATTTGAGGGTGTCTATAGTATATGGTTGATGGATTCCTCTCTGGTTTGAGCTAAGGAGTAGTTATGCTTGCTGATTTGAAGATTGGTTTCTTGCTGGCAACAACAGACGGAGTTGAAGTAGGGAGCTTTTTGAAATCTAGAATTTGCCAAAATAATTTGTACAAACTTAATTGACATACTGGAGACGTAATAATTGAGGGAGAATGCGTCATTCAATGTGGCTTAATTAAATTTAATTATATAATCTATGATGAACGCAGTACAACTATATTTATTTCTATTAGAAGCTGGGCTGTAGGGTTAATTATTATTATTTTTAATCAGAGTCTAGGCTCATTTAAATTTTCTAGTGCATGTTTTACATTTTTTAAGCTTACGGTATCTGATTTGTATTTTTTTTTTTTTTTTGCCTTTGTAGGAATACAATGATACCTTATTAATTACTTATCTTGCTATGATGACGAACTGCTCAAGGTATGACGTTAGCACTTGGTGCCTTGGTTTATTAATATTTTCTATCTCTTTTCTTATACGATACTCTTTTATTCTGCAGTTTTGCCTTGTATTGTCAGTTCGACATTGTTAATGAATGGTTCGTTTTTTTATTTGTTATTTTTTTAGTGCAATGAACGAACTGGTCGACAAATTCAATACTGCGTATGATAGGCATAGCAGAAGGGGTGGGCGAACTGCTTTTATATGAGAGCCGTGTGATCAATCGTATTTCGTTATCTTGCCGAGAAGGTTGGAAGCACTTCCTCAACCCTTTCATTTTTTGTTTTTTTAAATAATGAAGCACCTTTGACCTCTGTAGATGTTGAATTAACACATTTTTTTTCCTCCTGCTTTGACAGTATTTTGTTGTAGGATTTCTGGGACCTATTTAAGGAGACCAAAATTACCATGTTACTTGCCCAACAAAATAGAGTTATTTTGGCATAATGCGAGGTCTTTACCAAATTTGAGGATAAAGTACTTAAATACTTTTGTTTAATATGATTTGCTGCAGTGGTTCCCGTTCTATGTTTTGAGTTACTTCTTTTTTTTTTTAAAGGATTCTTGTGGCTAGTATATCAAACGTTGATATTATTTTCAAGGCATAGATAGAATCTTGGTTTCGTTTTGTTTTAAACTGGTTTTTGGCCCATTTGATTACAACATGCAGAAAGAACTTTCTTCCTCTAGCACAAAAAATGATACAAGCACGCTAACAAAAGTTTGTCAAATAAATTGATAACAAACTGATTCTTTAAATCTTGCTGTCAATGTAAAGACCCTATTAGTGGAAGATCTGATTATATCTTTGTAAACGCTCCCTGAGCCTCCCTAGCTCCAGTGAGCCTTTGTGATTCAATTCATCTAAACATTTCTTGTACCAAAAAAACGATACAAGCTCGCACAATATGGAAGATATTTATTAAGGTAAACAACTTTTTATCTTCATAGTTTCTCTCAATTTGGTTTTATGTTGTGTAGTTTCAAGTTGTGCTTGTGGTCCATGAAGCTTAGTTTGTCTGAAACTGTAATTGTATATAGTTTCAAAATGATCTAAATCAGATATTAACGATGTTAAAATTATTGACCTGTGAAAAGCCATGCCATGGGGCTTCGAAACAGAAACTAGATTAAATGCAATACAATGACACTAACATAGGTCGTTCTCTAAGGAGCCTATGTGAATTCCTAATTAATTGAGTGATGGTTACAAATTAACAATGGAGTGTATGAGAGTATTTCATCTAATGTATTTAGCTAAATTACTTGCTTTTATATTTTCTAATTATGGAATGAATGACTTCTAATGCCGTATTTGGGAATGCTAGCTTGGAAGACCTTCCTAAGTAATATAATCGATTTATTAGACTTCACCTAGTTGCCTAAATGTAATCTAACTTATTGAGGACACTTAGCAACGCCTAACGGAGATAGATTGCAGTTCGGTATTCAAGATAAAAGTCATTTCCCAAACCAAAGATACTAGCCCAAGCAATGAATACAATGGAGATAGAGAATCAGTTTAATAAACACATACTAATTCACCAATTCAGTGCAATATCCAAAGCACTCATCAATCTCAAGGTATTACCAACAAGAAAATACATCACGGTCATAGAATTTGGATCAAAAGCATCAAACAAAAATTACAATCCTGAAAATGAAACAGAGGTTGAGAGCAATAGAACTCCCCTATCAGTTCAAGGATTCAAGCTAGCTTCATCTGCATCAAGGACTTGGTGCTCTAGGTACGCATGATGGACTGAGCGACTTGATTGAGGACATTCTTAGCTCTGGTCATGGTGTCGCTGGAACTAGAGTCTGATTGTGGGGGAGAAGAATGAATAATGGATCTGGATGGTGGTTAAGTCGAAGTGCAATGGAGATGGAAAGGATGGAGGAAGGGAAGGAGTTGAGAGCCTGAGCTGATTGTGTGTATGCGAGAGCTGAGAGCGAATTAGTTTTTCTCCAATGAGGAAGGGACGCTCCATCCCAAATCTGATTATGCCCAGCTTTGATTCTTGATCCTTCTTTGGCATTTTTTTCATTTCTCTAGCACTTAAGTGGCAATATCCCTTGGTTCTCAACTGTCATTACTCTAATATGCAATAATTGTGCTCTATCTCATTTAGTAATCTGCACATATAATCCATAATTGTAATACCATATAACCTGAAAGTCAAGTACTTAGGAGTTGTTACAGAATGTGACAATTATGCCCTTTTCAGCTATAACTCCACAGAATCACCCTTTAACCCAATTGATCATAATAAATGCATTTTAAGCTCAACAACTTCAACAAAATCCCTATATAACCTATGAGAATATGTGACAAAATTAGGATTTATCAACCTGTCATTGACACCATTATTTTTACTGATATGCCCTAATGATTAGATATGATAAATTCTTATATATATTGGTTAAACTGACTTTTAGTCTCAATAGCTTGCTCTAATTTAGGTTTTTCTCTGAAGTTTAAAAGTGGTAGTTTTAATCCTTCAAGTTTACTTTGTCAAAAACTATAAGTTCCTGTAGTTTTAAAATGATTTAATCCTAATATTAACATCGTTAAATTTATTTATATTTCACTGACTTCATTAATTATGCTAAAATAGCATAATAATCTAAAAATCTTACATTCCACTCTTAATAAATATCTGATTCTATTAAATTCACCACCATAGAGCTCAACAGTTACACTTACTTGTTCCACACTATATTTTGATTTCGCCTTTGAAAAGGAACATATGTTTTAACAATTCCTTCTCCGTGTCAAAATATCTAATGAGAAAATATGAAAAATCAATCTTATTTATTTCATAACTTTCACTCAATGAGAAAATGGGTCATATTATACAAGATCAAACTTGTAAGATATGGTTCTTGTAGTTCGGATTATCTATATAATATACAAAAAGAAACTCAATATATTTGATATTTTTTTCTTTGAATGAGATTTCAATTCTAGCGATGATTTCATTTGATATCTTGACCCAGAAATAGAATTGTTAAAGTAGATATTCCTTTTCTAATGGCGGAATTAAATATAGTGTCGAATAAGTGTAATTGTTGAGTTCTATGGTAGCGAAATCAATTGAGTCAATTATTTATTAAGAATGGAATGTAATATTTTTGAGTTATTAAGTTATTTCACCATAATTAAAAGAGTTAATGACATAAAAGTAAAATTAAAAAATGTTAACAATAGGTTTAAGTCCTTTTAAAACTACAGATGCTAACAATTTTTGACAGAGTAAACTTGATGGATTAAAGCTGTAACATCCTAAATTACACTTTCATGCCTTGATTATAATTAAAAATAACCCAGAGCTTATGGGAAGGTAACCCAGAGCTTGTTATTGTATTCAGGAACTCAGTTGTGTAAAGGTTGTCAAAGTTATCTATATCCTCTGTTGACTTGCACACGGAGTCACAACTTAAATAATCATATCCTTCCCCAGGCAACAATGATAAAATATAAGAGTTGATTTCCTTAACAACCTCAATCGTTGGTGCAAGTATTGCTCTATCATTGAAGAAGTCATTGCACCCTAAGTTGTCCAAAAGATTGGTATAAATTGAAGCAATCATTGTTTCCATAGGGTTAGTTGATGGTGGTATAGTCAAAGATGGTGGTATTTCAATCTCTGCTAATCCATCTATAGAATTCCCCAATTTGCCATCTCCCACATCTAATAGCCAATTACAGAACCATTGAAGTGCTACCTGATCATGCCAATCAGAAGATGAACGCAATCGCATATTCTTTGTAAGATGGAAAATTTTGCAATTATCCCATAAGTATGAAGAAGTAATGCATGCATTGACGATGGTTGCCCTCGTTCCTTTTGGAATAACTGGTAGAATTTGACGAAAGTCACCACCCATAACAATACACTTCCCTCCAAATGGTGTATTAGAATGCATAATATCTCTAACTGTGCGATCAAATGCTTCAATGCAATAATGTTGGACCATTGGGGCTTCATCCCATATAATTAACTTTGTTCGTCTAATCAAATTTGCCAAAGGTGAATCATGCTTGATTGAGCACATAGAGAATTCTGTTATACTAATAGGAATGGAGAACCTTGAATGTGCTATCCTACCAGAAGGCAACAATGTTGCAGCAATACCACTTGATGTAACAGTTATAACGATCTCTCCTTTTGCCCATAAAGTTGATGTCAACGTATTTCATAAAAATGTTTTCCCTGTTCCACCATAACCATACAAAAAGAAGAAACCACCATGCAAGTTGTCCAAAGAATCTATGATAGTATCCATTATGTGCTTTTGTTCCTCGTTAAGAGCATTGACGAATTTGTTAGATTCAATATGAAGGGATTCCCTGTTATAAGATAACTCATGTAGGATTAGATTGTTGGATACATCAAGGATTGATAAGTCAATCGGGTAAGGTAAAGAAGGGAAATCTCGCAGGGATTTTCCATTCTTCTGCAATAGCATATCAATGTTTCTCAAAGCAAGTTGCTCCTTATCTTTCGGAGAGATGTTAACATCTACGAATAAAAAAGAAAATATGTTGTTAGCGTGGAAAATATAATGCAATCGAATAATGCAGCTGTGAAAATAAAATATGTTGGTTAACATACTTGAATTGACAGGATCTTGATGATGAATGTATAGTAGATCTTCTGATAGATATTGTGCACATTCATTCCACACATTATCAGGACGTTGTAAGCAACAACATAAGAGCATGCTAACAAATTGGCTCCGCATTGAATTTCCAGATGCCCATAAAGATGATTCCTTAATGGCAGTCATATATTCATTATCATCATCCAATAAACCACATGCGAAACATGCAGCTCTAAATGTGTCATGTAGAATACCATCAACAGTCTTGATTTCATCAAACGAACGGGGACCTGTTACTTTGGTTAGAAGGATCCGAAGGTAGTATAACTCACCAGATGCTGGTGATGTATGACCAATCCTCCCAACTGCAAAACCCTTTTGTCTTCGTTTCCATAACCTATTGGACTTTTGGTAAACATAATGGTTTGGAAATTCTTGATACGTCAATGTTCGGGCAAATGGATCTTCGTTATTGATTTTCATCCATGCAAGGAATTGTGATTCACAGACTCTTGGCTTATCCAACAACTCAGCTACATCAACATTGTTAGCATAGATGACATATTGTTGATTAGGAAGATGGAAACTTAATCTTTCAACACTGGGGTACCTATGATGAATTTCAAATCCATAGATTCGCCATACAGCTTCGCATGCTGAAATGTACCTACAGTTGTAAAACTGTTGTATTTCGTCTACAACATCATGTGAGTCTTTAGAACCTTGATTATCGAAGATCCCAGCAACAACAAGATCATTTCCTTTACTGATGTACTTGAATAAATACTTAATTGCGGTAGATTGATTGCACTTTTCAACATTGATATGTGCTTCAAATTTCTGTAGCAAAACCGGATTGTATGGTACAACATACCGATTATCTAATGGAGTTCCCTTGGCAGCAATGCATCATCCATCATCCCTTCGACGGTATGTAGGGTATCCTTCATCATCCATTGTGGTGTGATCATTGAATCACTTTGGGAAGTACTTGCTACATTTTTTATCCTTCATGCATGGTGATTTAGGATTGATGGGACCACAAGGACCATGAGTCATATATTTCTTGACCAACTCATATAGCCTAGGATACTTGACATGATCAGGAATTTCTGCAGATATTAAAGAATCGATATGCTCGGTAGTTGTAATTTTATCACATGGTTGAAGGAACAAAAGAATATGAGCATGAGGAAGGCCTCTCTTTTGAAATTCTATTGTATAAACCTCTGTAGAAAATTGAAAATAATTGTTCATAATAACATAAGAAGTTGCATACAATTCACATTGTAAACTACACTAACTATCAATATCAACACATAAATGTATATATAATTGTAAAATGTAGAAAATACTAACATGCTCTAACATTTCCAAAAATCTTGTCATCTTTGATCAATTTCATTGAAGTATGGAGCTTAACCTTGAAGATCCTCGTCACAATTTCTGGCTTACATGATGGATGTAGTTTGAAAAGTTCACAATATCTTGTCACTTCTGGCCAAGCAGGGTTGCAAGTGAATGTCAAGAAAATGTCTGGATATCCAACCCATCTGCATAGTGCCATAGCATCTTGATAATTTTGAAGCATATACCGAGCACCACTAGTAAAAGATGATGGCAAAATAATCCTTTTCCCAGTTGAGGCAGCATCAGTTTCACCTCTTAGGAGAGCATCAGACAGACCTTGGTATAGTTCGACTCGTAGTTCTTTTTGGTGTGTCTTGACCCATAATAATCTCTGAGATTCAATCATTGTGTATGTATCAACAATAAATTGTTGAAGCAAGCGGGATGAATGTAGCAATGAAGATAATTCAGACTTTCTACTCATCAATCGATATGCAAAGAATTCATGCATGCTAACTCTTTTTCTCTTTTTTGTGTATGCAAGTGTCTCAGCTTTATGTTCTACATCATCTCTATAACCATCCTCTCCAAATGGGAATAAAATTGGGTATTGAAGTGGCAAGTATGAAGCATGTAACTCATTTATGCATTGTGGATGGCCTGACTGCTTCTCTATGATTATGTCTCTAACATTGAATGTCATATCAATGTCACCAACAATTAATGCAGCAACTTCAGAGCATGTGGGGAGATTATAATTTCGACCATCATGCTGCCTACTACTAAGAAGGCAAACCTAGAGTTGAGTTGGCACATTGTTTCCCAACATGGCAAATGCATTACGATACTGTTTGACAAAAGGATTGTGCTCATCTAAAGTGCTCTTTATCTGTTCAACAATGAAGGGATCTAATTGCGAATACTTTTGATGCTTGCTGGTTGAATGGAAATAAACAATACATTAGAATGGCAGAGCTTTGCATCAATGTGTAGTAAAGTAACATATTAACACAATCTCAAATGATGAAATAAAGGGTTGCGATATACCTTACAGCAAAAATCCTATTTGACACTTCATTATCAGTATCAAAGATGTAAAGTTGGGAGAAAACGGGTTTGCTACCCTCTACAGGTAGTAAACTGCCAATATTGTGGTAATTCATGCCAGATAAGATGAATGAGTATGGTCCTCCGCCATTATTATTTGAATGATTTATCTTCCCGCCCATGGAGGTGAATGAGAACATGTTATTATATTGTCTGATATTCGCATGGAAATTATTTGAAGAGGTTGTGGTCTTATCAAAGAACAAACTGTGTAATATCGGTGGAGGTGGCACAAGCTGTGGCAATATAATTTTTCCATGCTGACAACACATGGAAAAGGATTTAGGATTGCGTTGCCTATTGTCTTTCTTTAGCCTTTCACCATACCAAAACATTGCGTTACAATGTTGACAAATATGTATTGGATCACCTTCATCTAGGTATCCTAAAATATAAACGTATTAACATATTGTCAATAATTGGAGTGAGGAATAAAAGCGATAACATATTTTAGTGTTGTAGCTGTAATAAATACCTGCACTATGGTCATCTATAAATGTTGTCGTTTTTGAAGGAAGCATCATCTTAGTTGGTGCGTATGAAAGTGAGTCTGTTCATAGTTATGATGGTTATGTCGGCACATATCGAGAGTGATTGATGAGATGAATCAATTGAAATGATGACATATAAATAATGAGGATTGAACAAAATAAATGAAATTACCTCCAACATGTTTAGAACATGCGGCATCGACATCACTTTCATCACCTTCATCACAGTTGAAACTGAATTCCTTATCATTGCAATCTATTTGAGTATCTAAATGAAATATAAATATTGAAATTTATTTAGTATCATGGTTAAGTTTCAGCAATGTTCCATTCATATTAGGTATAACACAAGACAAAGAATGAACCCTACATAACAAAGTTATATTTTTATATATACATGTGAACGTTCATCGGGCTATGTACTACGCAATGCATCGGTTCAAACTAAATTCTGATAAGTTTTATTTCAAATAATATATTGACAGTATAATTATAAATTTTTTAATAAGACATATTTATAACAATACGCTTTGAAAAAATATTTAAGATGTAAAAAATATTTGGAAAATATTAAATTAATTTGTAAAAAATATTTTGAATGATATATTTTTACTTGCAATTATATACTTATTTTAATCAATTTATTAATCGCTAGTGGATGACGAATATAGTTACTTGAAATTTCTACGATACCCTTCAAGTTCATATTTTGAATTGCTTCTCATATATTCTCACCCCTAGCGTTTTTTTTTTACCTTTGACCTTAAGAATATACTTGGAAACAAAGAAGAAATAACAATGGGGGAAAATAAAGATTGAATTTGATAAACTGATTTCATAAATGAATAGATGGTCTATAAATTCATTTAAGATCATCTTTAAAATTAATCATTAAATGAATTATATCATTAAATGAATTTTAACCAATTTTAATCCTAATTAATTACACTCTATCGTAATCCTTTTTTATAGTCTCTTTCATCTATCTTCTCATTATTAATTCTATATTACTTGACCATTTTATTAGTGTATAGCTATTGATATACTGAAAACTAAATATCATTAGGCTTGGTGATGACCACATAAGTGAGTTATGTGCTTTATCATAGTTGAGTGCCAACCCTTACATGCTATGCAATGGTCACAATGTTATGATGGAACTACTGAGTTTGAAAGATAAAAAATGGTATGGTCTTAGAGGTATATATAAGTACCATGAACAATACGTGAAGTATGTTGATGTTCAATAGGTGTAGGAGGAATTGGTGACCGGCCTTCAGGAAAAGTACCGTTTGGTTCTGAAATAGGGTCACTCTGAACTAGTGTTGATATTGTTCTTCTTCCGCAAGCTGATCGGATAAATATAAGGTCATAAGTAATCGTATAATCTGTGAATATAAAGGAATGGAAGTGAAATTATTAACATGGAATGGGATATGAACCTCTAGCATCCACTCTGGTGTCTTGTAAAGCTGAAGTGACATTTGTAAAGAGGCCTTTATATCTAGCACTTTTTCTCTTGAATAAATGATGATCCGGAGAATGTTCTAAACTTCCTATGAGTAAGTATGACGGGAGTCAAAAAATAAGGTATATTTAAAACTATACATGATTATATAAATATTTGAAAAGATGACCTCATGTAAGGTTAAGTGCAACGAAAGTAAGGCTACAAACATGAATGAAATCTCAAAGTAACAATAAATTTGGGGTTGCCTCTGTTATCAAGATATGCATTGTGAAATGATGCGTGTATGCTATGCTTAAGCCTTGGAGGCTCTGATGATTAAATCACATTTTTGGGCTTTTATTGTTCCTTTTGAATCGGTTTTGCTGTTTTGAAAACGGAGAATCGAATTCTGCGGCTTTTGGTATTTCTTCGTTGTGGGATGAATACCTTATTTCAGCCTGGCTTGAAAATAATTATCCTTATTTCCTCTTTATATTTTTCTGCACAATTGATTTTCGATTCTACCTACGCCAAATATAGGCCAATTTGATTTTAGAGGAAAAATCAAGTGGTGGCTTGGATTCCATTGTTTGGCTAGCTGAAAAGAGACCTAGTCCTATAGAACACATGCCATGCTCATTAAGACTCATCTTTAGGTCAGGTATGGTTTTGGATGGTCTAAAATTATTTTATATTTTCCACAATTTTTTATTTTAATGCATACGAAATTTTAAATAAAGATAATCTTATAACTTCCACTAAGGAAAAAAAATTGCAGTGAAAAAATTATAGATTGGGAATGTTAAGTTTGGATTGTACAAGTTAGGTTTTAGATGATTTGAATTTCATTGAATGATAAGCATACGGTGCTCATCACCTTGACCAATGAGCCTAAATGAGGATGGAAAAGATAAAATCGGCTGACAGTTTATGGGCATATCATGGTTTGGGCTCTTAGAATTCATTCATGTGCCATTCTACTTAATTAATCTAGCTAATCAATTGCACATCATTAAAGAAATTCCCTCATATAACTTGCAACTATTGAAGTAGGAAATGACATGATATTCATTTCAGTGAAAAAGGAAAAATTTCTTGAATATTTATCAACTTTTTATCAACATCAAATCATAATAATAGTGAAGTATAAAGAGAACTGTATAACTTTATGTCCCCTTTGACTCATACGGGTAACCTCACATCTCAATTTCTTGTGTTATGAAATTAGGTCTCTCCAAAACTAACAATTTAGTGCAGCCATTTGATATAGGAACAATTCAGTTCATTAAATTAACGATGAAACACTGTGCAGCTAGTTGATATGTCTCAACATAAAGCTAACAATTCATTCAGTTCATTAAATTAACGATGGAAGTCTCAACATATTAAAAAAAAATACCAAGATGAAGAACTACATAAAGCTTCAACATAAAAAACTTAATTTTTGAGAAAATGCTTAACCAATAGAGTACAATCAATACAAGATATACACATGAAAAACAAATATATGATTTGCAACCTCAATTAACTCAAGAGAAAAAAAAGTTGACATGCAATAATTATATATAAACAAATGTGGCTTTGGTATAAAGTTGTCAAAAAGTGTTATCATTATTGGCTATAATAATATGTGTCATTAAACGAGAATACTACTATTACTCATGGAAAGAAAGGAAAATGCATGTGAAATGTGTTCAGGAGTGGACACAAGATATTTGCCGTATTATATATCCATGAACAAAACATTACTGTGACAAATAGATTGAATCAAGTGAGCACTATAATGTTGTGTGTAATAATCAATTGGGATGGTTCTTTTAATGCTATGCCAACTCAAAAGAATTTACTTAGCTCTGTCCATTAAGGAATATGGTCAAAAGATAGATAGGACAGAAGAATGAATGTGGAATATAACGGGAAGTAGAAATTGATGAATATTTGAAATTATGCATGAATATATAAATATTAGCAAAAATGATAATGACATAAAAGACTGATGTTTAAGTGATGGTTGGACAACTTGGTAAGGTGCTTTGAGTATTGGTAATATCCTTCAATACACATGCCTTGGTTTTCTTATTCCCTCTTTGCCAGTTGCTGGTGGACATAACTGGGGAACTTTGAGCGAAGTGCTGTGAACAATGAGTAAACTTTGATGAGTTCTCCATGCTTATGAGTTAAAATGAATGGCTTTCACAGTTGAGCTTTGTTGTTTCCCATGCCTTCTTCATATATAATACTTAGCTGCTACAAACATTCAACAAAAATCAGCAATGAGGTACCATATGAAATGATATTGCTGCACCAAATACACAAATAAATTACTGGACACTTGCTTCATGCTGTGTAAAAAATGTATGAGAAAAGTAATGATACATTTGAAGTTGAGAAGAAACTTGTGCCAAACAGTATCATAGCAGCAAATGATAAAATGGATGCAATACTATGCCATGATTCTTAGGAAGAACGCAAGTATTCTTACAAGAATGTATCTGTTAAAGTGGTACATAGGAAGAGAGGAGCTGTTATGTTGTAAGGGAATCGAGGTGGAGTGTTGTTGGGAAGTTGCATAGGGTGAACTTCTGTTTGCGTAAGAAATAAAGAGAAGCAAGATATTGAGGTGTTGTGTTGGGTAGAAATAGTGGTCAAGTTACATGTAGGTAGGATGAGTTTAACTGGTTAAGGGGCCCACAACACATTGGTAGAAGTACTTTTTTACATGCTGTAAATATGATATAATGCTGTAAATATATAAATACATTTTCAAAAGAAGTATAATTATTGGACATGCTGAAAATATCATATCATTTTAAAGATACTGTTTTATATAACTGAAATGTGAGATATCAAGTATCAAAACCTGCCAGAGAAGATTTAGATGACCTTCAGCGTTCCATTGCTCATACTATCTGATTGGGAAGATTTTAAACTTGTGGATGGAAAAGTAGATTATAGCTAGCGGCACATGGGATTTTGCTAGCCTTAAGACAACAATCATGAATCCTCATGTTGAACAAACAACTAAAATTCATATTGGATAAATCCTCATGGCTACAACATCTTTGGAGTCATCATCCTGAATCACATAAAGGGAAGGTATATTTCAGCATTAAGATGGGTAATTGTATACGTAAGAAAAAGGAATTGCAACAGAGGGAGCTCAAGAAGGCACAACATACCTGTCTCTCCTGTGCTACGATTTGGGTTAAGTAATCAAGTTTTAACATCATTACTTAAACGCTCACACAAACAATCTCTAATCTGAACTGGAGTATGTTTGTGATTCTGTTGTGTGACAAATGGGCCAATATTATTGGAACAATTCATATTCCAAGAGAGGAAATCATAACATTTCGAACCATAACAGTAGCCAATCTCCTTGTTCATCAAAACAACATAACTCATATTGAAATGAAATTTGTGCCAACAATTAAAGTTACACCAAAACAGAGAAGCCATCTTCAGACAACAATTATACCAATGGATACAAATATAAAATGGAAGTACATATAACAAAAGTTGATAGCAAAAATAACAACGGATCAACTGAACTTGGGAACATCATGAAAATGTGCTACTTGAGATAAAAATAAAAATGATGATTTATTTCTTCTCCTGCTTGATGACTTTTGTAAGCTTTTCGTGATGTATTTTGGTGTTTGATGACTGAGAGTTGTTGGCATCCTCTGTAACAGAGACAAGTCTATTGCCTGTGTTCTTCCTTTTTCCTTTGCCCGTCTTCGGGGTTATGTAATCTGGTAGCTAGGATATAGGGACATCATCTGGATCTAAAATAATTGTAGTTGATGAAGGTGCACCATATGAGGCATTGTCATGATCATGAAAGACTTGATCTTGAATGGTATTATAAGTCTGTAGAAAGCGGATGTTTGTATATTAACATGTGATGGTTTATAACGTCAATCAGGAAGCTAAGATATACAATAAACGAACCTGATCTTCATGGTTTGTACGAACATTATCATCCTGCAAGGGAATTTAATTTCCGTTTAATAAATGTGATATCCATGAGTACAAAATAAATTTTTCGTTAAAGGTTATTAATAAAGTAACCTCAGCAGAAGCTTCAGTAAATTGATCCATGAGATCGTCACAAACAGCGTAATGGACCACACTAATACTTGCATTGGGATGCCTTGAGTTGTAGTCATTGCGCTTAAGCTTAAGGATAACTCTCTTCCCAACAACACGGTCCAGCTCATCAGGAATATCATATTCACATTTTTTCTATTGATTATATGACAAAATTAATTATTATTTATTAGTGAAGAATAAAGCTCACTACCAATAGTTATAAGGTTTTTCAGTATTACTTCTTTAAGAATTGCCTTCAACTCAGGTGCTGATTTCTGATTTAGTTGGACTGCATGTTTATCCCAAAATAACACTGATGCACTTCCGCTGTCATCAAGAATAGTGTAATGCAGCTTAAACCTACAGGAAAATAAATAAATAATTATTAGCACAAAAACACTAAAGTTTGATGAGTATATGAATCAAGGACATATACTTTGGCTCAATGGAAACTGGTTTTTCTTGCAGATAGGGCACATAATTATTCCATTTTCATCCTTGACTTTTGCTGCACACTTGCCACACCCATCATAAATCCAACCGTGAGTTGTCTCCAGCTTTTGGATCTCACATATGATGCAAAAAATATCACCCTACAAGTTTTATATTTAATTTCACATTTAGTAAATTCATTTCCATATGTTTAAAAGCATGAAATTATGAAATAATGAAAGATAATGTAAAATAAAGGTTATAAATATTAAGTGGTCACTAACAATCTTTTGATTGGGAATACCAGATATAGGTATGCGGTTCACCATAATTAAAAGAGTTAATGACATAAAAGTAAAATTAAAAAATGTTAACAATAGGTTTAAGTCCTTTTAAAACTACAGATGCTAACAATTTTTGACAGAGTAAACTTGATGGATTAAAGCTGTAACATCCTAAATTACACTTTCATGCCTTGATTATAATTAAAAATAACTATTTGTGATGAAATAATTTATTAGGTAATTATTAAATTTAAAAAGGATTAATAATAAGTAAAAAAATAATGACAATAATAATAAAGTAATAATAAATAACAATAAATGCGGCTGATGAGGGATGGTGGTGGCAGAAGAAAGAAGGAAAAGAGAGAGGAGTGTAGGTGGTAGTTTGAGATGTAGCGTAGACAAGGAAGATATAAGGGGAGCAGGATGAATGAGTGGGGATGGTTTCAACTATTAAACGTATTATGTATTATTTTGTTATTGAAATTTTAATGTGAATGCCGATAAACATGTTTCTCTAACTTTCCTTTCTTGCATATTTTATAAATTGATTTTGGTTACAAAACTTAATGTATCACTCGTGATATTAACATTTTCAAGCGAGTCCTCTCATTCGAATAGTGGTCAAGAAAAGCATACCGTGGCATAAGAATATGTAGCCTTGTATGCCACTGGAATTTTCAAGAATTGTATTGTTTATATATTGTCATCATATTATGATATACTCTGATTCTACACTTTGAGATGACAACTGTTTGTATCTGAACCTCGTGTATGAGTTACAATGTGGAAAAATGGAGACTAGTAGGCTGAGTCATAACCCTTATGTTAAATGTACCATTAGTCTTATGTAGAGTGTTGAAGAATGAATATTAGTGGGTTGGGATCTAATCCTTATGTTGATTATGCCATTGGTCTTATGTGTGGACTCATTATAATGGATTTATGGGCAGTGTTGTGCCTTGGATCCAAATACGTTAATCTAATGGATGAGACAAAAAGTTTTTTAAAGTGATAAGCAAATTCTTTTATAACCATGGTTAATTATTTAATAATTTTTAATTAAGGTAAATGACTTGTTTAGTCTTTTAGTTAGTTTCTTATGCTTTTAATGTCATTATTTTGTAGGAACATTTCAATACAATGATCTAGTGATTGTAGCTACTTTTCCATTATTGAAAGACTTTTTTAAGAGAGCATCATAGGAACATAAATTCAACAAGAGGAAATAAAATTAAAACATTGTTGATGAGTACCCTGGGCATGATTGGAGCTAGGCCATGACCATATGGAGAAAACAAAGGTTTTAAGACAGAGCCTAAGCGCTTAGACATTAGAACATGCCATACGATTTCTTAAAAAGTTAACTATGGAAAAAAAAGTTGGTTAATTCAACTAAACAAACTACTAAAACCTTTAAAAAAAAATCCCCGTACCATCCTAATTATAAAACTTTATCTACAGTGAAATTTCACTACCAGAAAAATATCATTTAGTGACGGAAAAATCAATTGTTAAATGGTTATTTTCTATCAGAAAATTTCCATTTAGCGACAGATTTTTTGTCGCTAAATGGCATTTTTCTGGTAGTGTTTACACTACAGGCAATACGATTAGAGGGAATAATAACCTAGAAGAAGGAACCAAACGAACATATCATTATTACATAAAGAACTACCAAGACAGGCTAGGTTGATCCCAAAAGGGTTGATCCCAAAAGGGCCAAAGCTTAAAAGGGAAGGGCTTAAAAAGTCCTCATACTTCAAAAATATCATATTATTGAAGCTCGACCCTTTAACGTCACACATGGTTTCTTGTCATTTTATTAGTGAAATAATAAATTGCTAATTCAAATAATAAATATTAGTGAAATAAAATGTCAAATTAAGGTCAATACTTTAAAACTAATACAAATTCAATCATAAAAAACTAATAAACCACTATATAAAAGATTTTTTAGGGTATTAATTTTTATGTATAACTAATAAATTTTTGTTATTCTATTGCTATTAAATCTAAAACTTGCTTTGAAAAAGTCTTGAGAAGAGAAAAAGAAAGTTAGGCTAAAACTATACTGCTTTAACAAGTAACATGCTCTCTTTAAATGCTTTCAGAAGTTCAATCATCCTATCTGTAATGTAGGCATGAATTACATCAATAAAAAAAGTAAATGTGTATAAATCAAGGCAAAACATATATATGTATATGTAAAATGAAATTGAATAATTTTATTTTAATAATTAAAAAACAAAAGGATTTAAGGATTTGCTTCATGCCTAACGGGCTGGCGAACCCTAAAGGGCTATCCCTTTAATTCCAATTTCTTTTTAAATCCTCTAAAATACAAGCTCGACCCTTCACCTAAATAGACTTCAAAGGGCCGACTTGATGTGATCGACCCATTTTAACAGCTTTGTAAAGTATGTTAATACTAATCCCAAATTTGGAGGGACTTTATTGGCAGACAAAAAATGAGGCTTTTCTGATGGAACAAAAATGTATTTCTAAAAATAAAAAATATATGCAGTACTACTTCTCACCCTAACTATAAGATATTATTACCTAATTCACACTTGCTCATGTAAGAAAAAATGGCCAAGTTAGTTATTTACAACTAACTTGTCTATAATTTATACGGGCCCAAAAAGAAAGAATCTAAAATTTCTATTGGCCCAAAAAGAAAGAATGTAATGAAATTGAAGAAGGTTTACTCAAATTTGGCATTAAAGCGATTCCTTCGATCACTGGAGCTAAGCCTTCAATGTTTCCTACTTCCAATGAGGAAGATGATCTCCTTTTTCGGAGTTGTAAAGGTCAAAAATGTTTCTAAGCAAGTGGGGGCAATTTCCAGGCAAGAACATTGGCCAAGATTGGGGGGCAAGCAAAGTACTTATCATGAAGGAAGTCCCTCATTTTTAGATAAACTCAAGGGAACAAGCGAAAATGAAGACATGGTTGGTCACGATGATGAAGATATGCTTTCAGATGATTCCTTCTCTGATGATTCTCAAGGTGGAAGGAATGATGTCCCAAGGTTTACTACTGTGGAAGATCCAAAGAGAAATTTTCCAACATTTTCCTTCTCTGATAGCATGAAGAAAAAGCTCTATAAACCATGGAGATCAGCGGTCATCGTTAAACTCCTGGGCAGGCAGATTGGTTATAAGACTTTGGTGCAAAGATTGCAAACCATGTGGGCTAAAAAGGGATACTCAATGTTATAAACATTGGGCATGGCTATTTTGTGGTCAAGCTTTCAAATAAGGAGGATTTTCTTCATGCACTGACAGGGGGGCCTTGGATGATTTTTGATCACTACCTAACGGTGCAACCATGGGAGCCAGGATTTAAAGCTCATAAGGCTACAATCAGCAAGGTAGCAGTGTGGGTCAGAATTCCTAAGCTTCCTATGGAGTACTATGATGAGGAGGCTTTATCTTGTATTGGCAATAGGATTGGCAAAACTATCAAAGTGGATATGAACACCTCGTGCCAATTGAGAGGGCATTTTGCCAGAGTTTGTGTCTTGGTGGAGCTTGATAATCAGCTCATGTCGGGCTTCACTCTAGATGGGGAAGATCATTTCTTAGAGTATGAAGGACTTCATCTCCTATGCACTTGCTGTGGGATTTATGGCCATAGAAAAGAAGGTTGTCCGATGAGAAGCTCAGAGAAGCAAAATAACGATGATGCAATGGAGGAAAATGGTTAGAAGTAGCAGCAAAATGAGGTTCACAGTAGTGTGAGAACGGAACAATGGAAGATAGTAGAAAAACGCCGGCACCGGAAATCTAAGGAGAACAGTGGCGATCTTCCGATAACGGCTAGAACGGGATCTCGTTTCAAGGTTCTGCAGGAGGAAAGCCTAGGCACTGAGGTTGACTATGATGACGTTCCTGCAGAATCGCTGAGAAAGCATGGTGAAGAGCAGCCAAGGCGCAGCCGGTCCGAAGGAAATCAGAAAATGACTTCTAATGAGGGGAAATGCAACTCTAAGGATAAGACAATTGAGGCTATTAACAAGGGGGCTACTGACAAGATTAGGCAGAGGGATGGTCAGAGAAGGGCTGAAAAACGTGTGAGGGAAGACTTGAGAGCTGAAAAACCCGTGTTGCTTCTGACTTTAGGTGAAAACGTGGTGGGACCTGAGGGAAAAATGCTTGCAGAGGAGAATTATAGATCAGCGAATTCTTCCAGTCAGCCGACGCCTCCACACGCATTGGACCGTGAAGAGAGACCCATCCAGTCAGCGCCTTCACAAGTTCTGGACCGTGGTGATAGAGGCCCAATGGATCTCGACCCAGGTGATGATTTTATGCTCCACGGTTTGGACGATGAAGGGAGAAGTTCTGGGCCAATTTGTGACTTGCCAGCCCAAGATGAAGATCTCCTCTCCAATGTGCTCGAGACCCAAGTTCATGTGCAAATTGATTAGTTGGTATGATCTTTTCCCCTTTTGTTTTTTATTTTTTATGGATAATATCTTATATTGGAATATTAGAGGAGCTTGTGGTAGATGATTATTGAGAAATTTAAGAATGGTTTTAAGTGGTTTTATGCCTAGTTTTATTTTCTTATATGAAACTAAGTGTAGGGACATTTCTCAGCTACCTTCCTTTAGTGCACTATGCTTTGATGAAGTCCGGTGCATTCCTAGTGAAGGTAGATATGGTGGTTTAATTGCGGCTTGGAATTCTAGCTTTATTAATGTTAATATTATTGAAGAAAATAGGCAATTCTTCCATTGTGAGTGTTCTTTTCCTGGATTCAATAATTTTTATATTACTGCGGTTTATGCTATTCCTCACTCTAATTTAAGACAGGTTTTGTGGGACCGATTAAAGGATTTGGCTTTATCCATCTCGGCTCCTTGGATTGTTCATGGGGACTTTAATGATATTGGATACTCTAATGAACGTGTTGGAGGCTCGATGGCTAACTTGTCCCGTATGAACGCTTTTAACGACAGAATCATGGCTTGCAACCTTTCTGATTTGGGTGCTGTAGGGCCTAAAT
>JANTPZ010083405.1:0-39601 GCA_025593235.1 Vachellia pachyceras | reverse complement strand
GAACTAAATTTATAAACCCTAATGGAAAAATCAATAACATGTAAAAGGAACAATAAAGGAAAATAAACCTTCACAAGTCACAAATCTAAGGGAGCTTCACCGGCGGACACTGAACTGAAAGCGAGCTTCAATGGCTGAGCTTGGAAGTTGGAACCAAGATTCAAGTCTTCAACTTTAGCTTCAAGTCTTCGATGGTAGGCTCATGGAGGCGGAGGCGTGTAGAAACAGAGCACTATCTGACTGGAGGAGAGAAATGGAGAAACAGGGTCGCACACTCGCACTTACTCGACACTCGACTACTCGAGACACTGAGACAGGACTGTAGCCTGGGGATTGGGGAGAAGAGAAAGGAGATTAGGCGAAAGAGTTAAGAGTGAAAGATCGAGCCGAAGACTTTGTGCTGGTCATGTGCGTACTTTGGGCCGTGGATCAGAGACTTTTTTTTTGCCAAAGACCATCGGAGACTTTGGGCTCGGGAAAAAATATTTATACATTATAAATATATATTTTTATATATTAATATATATATATTTATAATGTATATATATATTTATATATATTTTCGGGATCGGGAAAAATCGGGATCGGGAAATGCCAATCCCGATCCCGAATATCAAAATTCCCGATCCCAATTTTTCCCGTCTCGAAAATTTTCGGGATAGGATTTTCCCATCCCGAAAGCTCGAGATCAGAATGGGAAATTCGGGATTGGGAATCGTTGGGCAGCCCTACTCCGTAAAGAGCACAAAGGGAGACAGGGGGAGGAATATGTGTTTTGAAAGGATGAATCCGACGTGGCACACCGGAATTCGCCAATGAAGAAGTAAACCACACGTCATGGTGGGGAGCAATCAAGGGCACTCCATTCAAGGATTGAATCAAATGCTTTCCTTCCCCTCCACTCCCAACAATTCAAGTTTCAACCTCTCTCTCTCTCTCTCTCTCTCTCAGGGTCAGGGAGACTTTGACAATGGCGATGACTCCAAGCCCAGCCACAGACCCTGTCTCCGAACCCATAGTCCGCCTTCAAGATATGGAGGAGGTCAAGAGAGTTTTCAACCGCTTCGACGCAAACGGTGACGGCCGGATCTCGGTTTCCGAGCTCGACAAAGTTCTCAAATCCCTCGGCTCAGGCGTTTCACAATCGCAGCTCGAACTCGTCATGAAGGATCTTGACAAGGACAACGACGGCTTCATCAACCTGTCCGAGTTCGCCGATTTCTACAACTCCAACTCCGCCGACGGCGGCTTCGCTGAGCTCCGTGACGCCTTCGACCTCTACGATCAGAACAAGAATGGCCTTATTTCCGTCTCTGAGCTCCACCAGGTGTTGAATCGCCTGGGATTGATGTGCTCCGTCGAGGAATGCAAGAACATGATCAAATCCGTTGATGCCGACGGTGATGGCTGCGTCAATTTCGAGGAATTCAAGAAGATGATGACCAATAATCCCGCTAAGTGCCTCTAAGAATCAGTAGAGAGAACAGTTCAATTTCTAACTCTTTTCTCTATCAAATTCTCAGGCTGCCCTCCATTATCGTAGGATATCTGTTGCTTCCTTTCTCTGCCCTTTTATAGTTCTTTATATGATAATAATTTTCTGGTCGTGTACTGCTAGAAAAAGGCCTTAGTAATTTTTCTTTTAACCAGGTTAGAACTCTTGTATTAGACCAAAGGAAGACGACAATGTAAAAACTTCATTTGATTCTTAGTTTGCAACTCTTGTCAACTTCTTCTTCTTCTTCTTCTTCTTCGCAAAATGCAACTTCTTAGTTGTGAATCAGTTTGTGGTTGCCTGAGAATATCTTTTCGCCGTTTGTTTTCTTGTGATGACTAAAAAATTACCAGGAAGGACAAAAATTCTGGGAAGAATATATCAATACTGCTTGCATAATTCTTGCATGGGAGCTTAGAAAGGACGAGATCAAGCGACTTTTCTTTCTTGCATGGTTGGTGAAACACTGAAACTTCCCCTTCTTGGAATAATTTTTCGAGTGTTCCAAAAAAGATTTATTATTTAAAAATTTTTAAGAAAAGTTAAAATAATTTCGCCCTTGATTATAATCCTAAAACTACTTTATTATTTAATGATTTTGAAGTTTTATTAATATTCTCTTTTTAGATGTAGATTATTTATATCCTTTAACGTACAAAAAGTATGATTTTATTTTGAAGCTATAATAATAATAATAATAATAATAATTATTATTATTATTATTATTATAAACTTAAATCAACGCGCTAAATTTCTTTGTATTTCAAATAAGCATTTTTGACGAAACAGCATGAACAAATATTCCTGCCAGTATTTGAACTTGAAACTATTGAGAAATATTATTTAATATCAAAGTCATGAACGTTATTTTTTCCGTAATTGACAATTTTAATTTATTGCCCAATAAAAATCAAAGTTACTTAAAATTTAATATAGTCTTCGACCCTTCAAATTTGTTCTGATTTTAGTTTTGATCCTTCAAATTTCACGTGATAAATTTTAATATCTCAATAGTCAAAATGATTCATGATTTTATTAAATTATACAGATTAATGTTTTGAAGGAAATGAAAATCAAATCAAAATAAATGTAAATTGAAGAAATCAAGAATTGCATTAACATTATTTTAAATCTTCGGCCATTCCTTCAATCCACCTCCTCTGTGTACCCTCTCCGTCAACAATGGAGCATGAAGTGTCGCCGTGGATGTCGCAAATCTTGGTCTTCTTTCACCTTCCTCCATTAATTAGTCTCTCCATCGTAGAACCAGATCTGATTCAATAGGACAACCTATCACCCGATCCCTTTCACCATAGGTATGTTGCTGAACACAACTTCAAGCAGATGCTAATGTTTGGATTGGATTTTAGAAAGTGATTTTACATAATCCCATATGAGTTTTGTCTTAACTTGTGTGAAATGGTTCTATAAGTTTAACAGATTTCTTCTAAAGAAGAAGAGAGGCCAAGAAAAATGGGAAAGTAATGTGGGCAAGTGTAAATACAATATTTAATTCTTCAGGTTTACCCAATATTGATTTTGATCCCTCAAATTTTATTTTATTTAAAATATTAATTCATATAATTCACTAAAAATCTAGATTATTTTATTTTCTTAGCTAGGGACCAAAATCATTAATTTTAAATTTAAGGGATTAAAGATTGTATTAAACATTCATTGATTTTGAGATTTTCCTGTTTCCGCCATCAAAGAAGACTCATGGCACTTCTATACGGCCATGCTGGGCAAAGAGAGATTATAACATTTCTACGCAATCTCTTTAATTTCTCTGTTGTGGTTTGGTTGAGGAATCTCTCAATGTGCTCGTTTGTGAATAAGGTAGATGAGTACTTTTACGCAAACTAAGGTAAATATGTGAAGGAGATCATCTCGTTTTATGGAAAAACACTTTTGAACGTGCGTTTGGTTTTTCTCAACGTTTTGCCAAACAAACCAAATATCTAATTCAAATACGTGACATGTGTGAAGATGTTAAGCTTCAACCCCAACACGACACCATGTGGTCTCTTTCTCTAACCCACGTTTTCTTCCTCCTCAAACTACTTTTTTTATGCTTTTATTCATTGTCATGCATTAAACAAGTTATTAGTCCATCTGATAATGGTCATGTTATAGTATTTTGTCAATTTTATGGATTTTATATAAATATATATATATATATGGGACGTTCTGAATCATTTATTTCCCGAAACGCTTGCGTGAAGATGAAGGAGGCCTGCTTTTAGATTTGTTTTTAATGAGGTTGAATCCTCATATTTTCATTGCCAAAAGAATTAAAAAATGAAACACTTTCAAACTACATAAACTGAAACGCTGGGCTCAGCAATATAGGTCGATGAATATAAATGAATCCTTCCACTTGTATACTTCTGCTTTAGCTCATATTAAAGTCAAGTTCATTCACACTTAGCTTCAAGCCTCCACACAAACATGTCTATGTATGTTACGGCACGTCGTTGCAGCTGATCATCACAATATCACTCGCAAAGAAGAATGGAGGCAATACATCCCGAAGGAATGATGAGGGGTCACTACTAATATTGTATTTTATTTTTCAATTTAATTTAACACGTGAAAGAAACCATAGTTAATAAAAGAACAGTAATTATTTGACGAGTTAAAAGAACAAGAATTTTAAACACGCGTGGGAGTCTTCCTGATTTCATTTCACACTTAATATATATATATAGTCATGAAATGCTTTAAAGCTGTGTAATTATATTATTGTAATTACCATGTTGTTATAAACTTGCCATATGAGATTTCGCTTTTTGAGGAATATATATATATAAGAAGTTATGCAATGTAAAAGGAAAAAAAGAAAAAAAAAACAGAGAGAAATGTAGATTATTACAAAATTGTGATATGATTTGTGTATGCATATAGTTAAATCTGACAAATACCAATTTAAGAGGGAGTGTTGATGCTTGATTTGAAGATAGTATATTACAAAGGAGATAAGGGGGGTGAATATGATACATTTGAAGAGATCAGGTGGTAGGTCTTCAGATGTACATTGTTGATCCTTTAGCCCTTTGTTTATTATAGGGCTTGATACCCATTGGTGCACTAGAGAGGGAACCCATGGTTCGATCTTATATTCTGCACATCTGATCAATCCATATCACTTGATTGGTGAACTTGTAAGTTAACTACCAATCATATGCGTCAATATTAACATATGGGTTCAGTTAGAGGAAATAAGGCAAGAGGACATGAATTTAGTGGACTCTGATGTATGTCTATACATATATATGTATATGTATGTGAGAATTCGATTATTTCAAATCTGTCCCATGTAACCACCTCTTTGCAAACTCAAATAATAACTCTAACTAATACATATATTACTTACAATAAGTCAATTAGCAAGTTCATCGAGATTATGAAGATTTCTCGTTTTATCAAAATGATAGCCTGATATCTCTAAGCAGGAATATACGAATGCATTATAAAATCTTTAAATGTAAAAGGCATCAAGTCTCAAAAATATGCATAAATTAGTTAAAATCAGAGTTCACAAAATGAGCCCTATAGATGGCAATATACTTCAATCAACACATAAAATAACAAGAGAGGCTTTATAGAGATATGTCGAGATATCTAACCCCTGAAGTTCTCCCCAACGTGCCAGCACTAGAACTATTCTCTGAAAAATGTTAAGAGCAACGGGGTGAGACAACGGTCTCCGTAACCAAATTCCAAATCATCGTACATACCGACATGTGTTAAAGATGTGTCAAGTGGGACATAATAAGATAGAGATACACAAAATGATATAATTAAATCATTTAAATCTTTTCTATAACAAACCAGCATTTCATTAATAGATTATCCCCATTGCGGTGCAGCCGTAGCCACCTAACTGGCGTACTCGCGTGAATGCAGCCGTAACAACCCACTAATATCTCAATAATCGGATAAGAGCCGTTTCGGTGCAACCGTAGCCACCTAACGATGTTGCTCCTGTGGATGCAGCCGTAGCCACCCACCAGTGCTTCCTTAACCAGATGTCATCCGTTTCGGTGCAGCCATAGCCACCTAACGGTGTTACCCCTGTGGATGCAGCCGTAGCCACCTAACGGTCCATTTTGGTGCAGCCATAGCCACCTCACGGTTTGATCACGTGGATGCAGCCGTAGCCACCCACCAGCATCTCATGTATCAAATATGATCCGTTTCGGTGCAGCCGTAGCCACCTAACGGTCTAGCTCTCGTGGATGCAGCCATAGCCATCCATAAATTTCTTTTCATATTTATAAATATATTTTTTCAGAAATCACCAGTCCCACTAAATACATTTTTTTCTAATATAAAATCCATATATCATATCATCGGAGCATAATATCAAATTAACTCAAAAGCTAGTCATCAATATCTATGATAAGTGTAAAGTGGTTACCTCTTGCCAAACAAAGACAACACTATCACAATAGAATTTTCTGTGCTCAAAATCAACAATTTTTCACAATTAATCTACATAATTCAATATTACCACACTTTAGTTTAATAATTAATTTAGATGGTAAAAATAACAACTTAGGGACTTAAATCCCTTTAGAATCTCTAATACCACAATGGCAACCACTAACTATATATGTACACATATATTTTTAAAGCCAAAATTATATTGAATCTAGAATTTAAAATACTCATTAAACAAAATTCTTAATAATTTCTCAAATATCCCATTTTATCAAAATCCTCATATACCTTAATATATTTTAGAACTATTAATATCTCAATACTAAAAAAAATTTCACATTAAAAAAAATTCCAACTTTAAAATTTTAAACATTTAAATAAAATATTTAACTCATAAATAAAATTATTATTATCTCTAACAACATCAAATAAAATACTTAAGCTATTAAGGATTTACTATTACATCCAGAATATCAAATAAAATATTTAACTCAACTTTAATAGGTCAAACATCCTATATATTAGAAACCGTATACAACAACAAAATAGATAAATAATTTCTAAAATAATTCATATATCGAATAAATAATTCTACTCATATAAAAATCAATAATAGAATTTTCTTTACTAATATATGGTCTTATGCTAATAAAACTCTAACTGGAAAAATATCGAAATCCAAAAATATTCTCTAATCAACATAATAATACCACCATTAGGAAGAGAAAAATATTTATAACAACTTGCATAAAGAAGTTTACTAAAAATAAATCATTTTACTTATCTAAATACTCCCACAAGTAGAACATTGCGGTTGGAAAACACCTCCCTAAGACTCTCTCTCACTCTCTCCCCTCTCTCTCTCTCCCTCTCCCTGGCTCCCTCTCTCTCAGTGAAGGGTGTGTGTATTTGAGTTGCATGTGGGGGTATTTATAATACCCCACAGTGGCAACAGTTGGGGGCACAGTTAATGCCCCCAACCAATCCCTTTCATTTCCTCCTCTGACACACGAAACGTGTGGTAGAGTATATATTATTTTTTTTCCTGCTTGATGGGACATTACATCCCATTTGATACCTCTCGAACACTTACTTATACATCTAGTAAGTAGGTTTCTTAGTTGGTTGATTTAACATTTTTCAAGTGATAATTTTTGAATATATCCTTTAGGGAAGGTGTCGGGGGCTTAGGGTGCTATCATTGTTGTATAGCCTCCTCTTTATCTTTATGTGTTTAAAATTGTATATTGTGCGTAGGGCTTTTATTTTGGGATACCCTGACTTTCATACTTTTAACCTTACTATTTTAGGAATTGCTATTGAAAGGTTAGAGACCTCTAATTATATATTATGGTAATATGACTGCAGACCTATAAATTTGAATTAACTTTTATTAAATATTTTCTTTTAAAAGAAATGAGTAAATTTGTAGTGACATTATTATAATATTAAGCAACAAGTTTTAATAAAAGAAAAAAGTTGTTGCATTTATTTTTTTTTTGGTGAAGAAAAGTTGTTACATTTAGCTTACACAGTTACAGGGCACATTTAGCTTAAATTTGTAATGAGATTATTATAATATTAGTAACAAGTTTTAATAACAAGTTAGTATAACTCGTTTTGATCAGTGTAAATGGGCATGGGGCAAAAAAGGTAGATACGCATTGGTTACAGAGTATTCGATGTATAGAAAAAGTGAGAAACAATGAACTTGGTGTTCTATTATTGGAATAGGAACTTGGAGCTGGCCGTTCGGGGGATCTACAGCCAGATCGCCGCCCGCCGGAATGGTGATTCGACATCTAGAAACATAATGGGGGAGCTCCAGGCGAGTGGCGGCTCTGCCACAATAACGACAACTTGGGACTGGACGGACGACAACATGGTAGTCGGACACTCAAATTCAAAAGTAATAGAGAGGCCGCTGAGGGCATGGCTGTGTAAACGATAAAAAGCTCGTTTGGAAACGCGGTAGAGAAGTATTTTTACGTAAGCCTGGGTAAATATGTGGAGGAGATTATTTTATTTTACAAAAAAACAATGTTGAACGTGCATTTTACTTTTAAAAACGTTGCTCCAAATAAGCTAAAAGTCTAATGTCACAACAGTAACTAATCACCTTTTACCGAACTTAACCTCCTTGCTTGTAAAACTTGTCCATAAATGGACTCGTTTGCGAATACGGTTGAGAAGTGCTTTTACGTTAGTCAAGATAAATATATGAAGAAAATTATCTCATTTTACGAAGAAATAATAATCGTTGCCAAGCAAGGCAATATAACTTATACAGGCTTTAGATGGTGGGCCAATGAGGAGCCCTGAGCCCACGCAAAAAGCTCATAGTGTTACACCTTTTTATGTAACACAAATGTGTACCTTTTTTTTTTTTTTGGCCAACACACAAATGTGTACCTTTCAAGCCTAACACATTAGACTAGTTTAATGCTCAAACCGGCCCGTGAGTCAGAAAAAAAGAACAGAAATAACTAAATGAGCCCATCGATTACTTAATAATGTCAACAAGGTAACAACCATTGGCCAATCTGGCAATTTTCTATGGTGAGCTAGTTCCAAAGTAGGGTTTAATAATTGCCAGTCTTTTTCTTCATTTTAGCTCAAAGTTGAAACCATCAAACAAAATTGCTACTTTTCACCTCCTAGAGGTTATAATCTAAGTTTCTCAAATTTTTAACCTCAACGATGAGATGGCTATTGATCTAAACCCATTTTGGATGGCAATCATATCGTCACCAATGTACTTCTTGCAATGCGCACAAGGGCCAATCACATATAGCCGCGTCAGCCCTACAAAATCCCACTTGCCGATGAGAGCCCATTGGGATAAGGACAGGTGTAACAATGTTACTGGGCTGTGTCTAAAGTTGGTGACTGCTATGTGAGCTCTCCGGTTTAGGAAATGGCACCCGCCTCCTAATTTAATCTTGTATTTATCAACAAATTTGATCATCTATGCGGCTTTTGATCGGGTTATAAGCCATAATATTCTTCATTACTTCAATACTTAATATTTAATTTTAATATTTGCCTTTTATTTTCAGGAAAACTAAATTTAAGATAAATAAATTTTTAAGAATATTAATTCCAAAACAAAATAACCATGACTAATATTTAAGTTGGTCACTATCATTTTTAATAATTATAACTTTATTATATTTACTATGTCAAGTTTTCAAATCATACATGATTATATGTGTGATATTTTTTATATTGATTTATATTTAAATGATAATATTTTAAAATAAAACACACGGTTATACATGATTGTAAAACTTGGTATGAATTCCGTTCCCATTTCTTCTGTAGTTGGATCCTTCAGAACCACAAGGATCCTTAGTTAGAATATGATTCCAACCTTTATTGTTTTAGATGATATATTTTTCATGTAAATCTTACCTTCCATCTTTAATATAAAAATCATTACACTACTTAAAAATATTGATATTAATCAATTTTTCTCAAATTAATTTGCTTTACTTAGAAACTAATATATAATATAATTATATGTATAAATAATTACTTTCAAATAAGGTATTTACATTATTTGATCTCCACAACAAAAAATAACTGACTCTTATATTAATGATTATAGGTAATATAAGTGTTTTGTTTTGTGTTTAGTGGAATTAAAGTTGCACCTATTCAAAATAAGTGGAAGAACAATAAATTTTATTTATTATTTAAATGTTATATTGTAGAGCTGAAACTATTGAAGAAGCCAAAGGAAAATGGTAAATGATAACGCGATTGCTTTTGAACTGTAATATATATATGTGATGATCACTTCGCAACCAATCAGCACGACTTCCTTCCTTCCTTCATTCCCTGATCTTTTTAAATTCATTGTTTCTCTGCCGCCTTCTTTTCTTCTTCGCCATCTTCTTCTGGTTTCCTGCGAATTGAAATCCTCTGCTCCAGAGCTTTACCGGTGAAAAATCCATGGCGAATCCTTATAGTCGTCCTCATCACAATCACCATCATCATCAACCATTTGACGAGGAGTGTGATTACCTGTTCAAAGCCGTTCTAATTGGGGATTCAGGAGTAGGTAAATCAAACCTTCTGTCCAGGTTCGCGAACGATGAATTCCGTTTGGATTCCAAGCCCACCATAGGAGTTGAATTCGCTTACAGAAACATCAAAGTCGCCGATAAACTCATCAAAGCTCAGATATGGGACACCGCCGGCCAAGAAAGGTACGTGTCTACACACACACACACGTAATTCACTTTCCCTTCTCTTCTTTCACGATCTTCAATTCATAGATTCCTTCTCTGTCTTTCTAATCCATGTTTTTGTTTCATTAAGTGAATCGATCATCAATTCAAAGATTAAATCGGAGAAACTGATCAGTTTGAATTTGAGTGGCTTTTCTTCTGGTTTCCTCTTTTGGGAAGAAAGGTTTTGGAAACTAGGGGTTTTCTTCTGGCCCCACTGGTGTTTTCTTAATCCAGACGTTAAATTAATTTCGACTTGATCATTATTAAGAGTCTGAATTTTCTTTCTGTTCACATTAATATGCTTTAAATTTCCCTTTTACACTTTCTGGTCTTGCTTCTGCATATTTTGATTCTTAAATTTTTTTAAACGTTGAGTGCCTAATAGGCTAACAGTGATCCTTGTTTAATTTGTTTGCTTTTGGTTTGCTGCGTTCCGCTTTGGGGGCAATTCTGTTCGCTTTTTTGTTGGGTGAGGCCGAAAAAACAGAGAGGAGAAATAAGAAAATGTGCTTTGGGACTTATGCAGTATCTTTATTCATAATGATTGATTCCCAGCTCCATTCAGTTTTAACCAGTATTAATTAGCTGTTTGCTTTATAAGATTACAAAACATTTTGTCTGATTAATAACATTAAATAGTAATTATACTCATTGAATCCTATTTATATATTAAAAAGAGAATAATTTTTTTGATATTATTTATAAGACACTTCATTAAATTTTTTCATCAATGTACAATTTTACTATTCATTTATTATTATATTAACTTAATTCTCATAAGTATAATGTGTATTAAATAGGGATAGAATTGGGAAGTTGTTGAATTTTAAAGTAGATTTAATGTAGGTTAAGTTTTTTTATCTATGTGAAATATATTAAAAGTGACTTATTAATAGGGTATATGAGTAGTATCATACTAGATATTTTATGAAAAATTTTAAAAAATTATTTTATTAAAAATGTTAATTTTTTAAAGTAAGGCAAACTTTGATATATTTTTGTCTACCTTTATTTTTAGAGGAATTATTGGTAAGGATACGGCAATTTTTTTTTTTTGAATTGTGTGCCCATCAAGTTTTTGTTTTTGTTTTTTATAACAATTAAATTTTTGTTGGCTGTTTTTCTTAATACAATTGCGTGGGGTGATTTGGACTCAATGTTTATCTTTGGAGTGTGTGACGAGTAGTGTATTATTAATATTTATTAATTATTTAAATTTTATGTTGAAATTTTTAATTGACCTTTTCAATTATCATTTTATTTGATTTCATGGATCAAACAAATTGTACAGAAGGCCCCTGAAAGGTGAAAGACTCAAAGTCACATGTCTCTTTTGGTTTATTAGATATGGGGTCACCACACACAATCATGTTCATGATAATAAAATTCCATATCGTTTAGCTATCAGAGTCGTAGGATCGTCAAATTTCTTCCAACCCCTGTATCTAACTTTTACCTTTCTAATTTACAATTTCATCAAAATTTAAATTTTCTGAAGACAATTTATTATCATTAATTCATCGAGTCAAAGGTCATTCAAATAAACGCTTTGATGATGAATTTATGTTGCCTTTTGCCATCCCACCATCCCAGAAAGTGGATTTAAATTTGAGTAAGGATCACTGTATAAAGTTAATAGCTTTGTGTTCTTTTTTAAATTCTTCTTTTTCTTGATAATTAATGTTTTGATTCTCTCTGTCTCTTCTATATGATATAAGAACAAGTATTTTTCTTTATTTTTAATTCTTTTTGGCTGCATGGATGATAGAAGAGATAATTTATTTTTTCCCCTTAACAAAGAAGTCATATTCAATGAAATTATATATTGAAGTGAGCTAACGTCATTAAAAGCTGTTTAGCAAGTGAGTAGGGCTAACCCTAAATAAGAAAATCTTTAGCCATCTACATTCTTTAATAGATTGATCCTTTGCTTCTATATGAATGAACCACAGGTTTCATTCTTAATTAGCAAAATATTATCCTGCATCGATTTCATCTAATCAATGTTTAAAAATTTTGAATGAAAATGGCAATTAGAAATGTCTCTTTAGATACTGATATCTAAACATCCAAAGTTGGTAACATCATCTAAGCACTTTAATTAATAGCATAGCAGATTCAAAACAACCCCAACACTGGACAAATACCAGTTTTGATCTGAATGTGAATGTAGAATCTAGCCAAAGGAGATCTGTTTCATTTCAAATGATTAAAAACTATACGACATTTTATTTTTAAATATAAGAATCAATTGATCTTTAAGGAGATTAAAGAAGTTGAATAAATTACTTAATTATAACATAATATTCAAAAACACTTATATGTATCATTAGATTATATATCACTTTATAAGTTAGACAAATTACTTTGGAGAAAAATGATAAAGCATCAGTTTCTTGAGCTTCTCTAATCTTCTAAAAAGTTAATTAATTCTTATATTATTTATCATATATAGTATTTCATATAGATCATTCATAAATAACTAATTTAATTAATTTTTTGAACATGTGTAGATTAATTATCTTTAAAAGCCATTCGATATACTATAGCTGTCTATTTCACAAGCCTGAGGCCTTTAAATTTTTAATTGGGTTACTACTACTGTTATTATTATTATTTTGGGGGGCATATTGATAATGGATGATGGTAGAGGGAAGCATGTGACATAAAGGAAAGGTTGGCCACCAACCCTGCATTTCATCATCTTTCTTCTTTACAATGATCATTATCAGTGCTGCTCATTTATTTACTTCACTTCCCATTTAATCTTTTACCCTTTAATTTATAAAATGCCTTTCCTTCCTCATGCTCACTCATTACATCCTATATTCAATTTCTTTACTAAAAAAGAGAGCACTTGCCAGAATCCTGTTCTTTTTCTTCATTAAATTAAAATGGGCATCCCTTCATTATGGCTTTTAAGACACTTCTTATTCACAGATACTTTAATTGAATGCATTACGAATGATTTTACTCAGCTAGATAAAGGAGTCTACTATGCTCTTTCTCGTCCAGTATTCAATTAAAATTCACATAAATGTTCAATCAGACTGCACATAAAAATTTGATGATGAATCTCTTTATTTTTTTCAAAGTCATTCAAGTTATCATGTAATTCATTATTTTACAGATGAAAATGTAGTATATTTAAGTAGCTACTTGTATACCATAAGCTCTGATCTCATTTGTAGTGTAGAGATGATATATTTTTTTTCTTTGAACTAAATCATCTCATAAAATTCACTACATGAATGTACAATTTTAATCATAATTCACTGCTTTTAGATTTCTCAAATCTCATTCATTACTAAATAGATTTAAAGTTAGAAAGTTATTAAATTTTAAGATAGAGTTATTAGGTTTTGAAGTGTTTTATGACTCCGATGGAATATATTGAACGTTTTTTATAAATAGGATTATATGAGTAAAATAAAAAATTATCTTGGCATAATTCTCAATATAAGAGTTATTTATAAAGAATTATTTTGGCATGGTTCTTTTTTTTCGAGTGAAAAAGGCAGTGTTGTTAATTATCAATGATGTGTCATGCTCTGTAAGCAGTACTATAAGAAATTAGAGCGAGCCTTAAAAAATTGTGAACATCATGACTTGTTACTTAGTAAAAATTGTGTTTTATATACATACTTGTAACTGTCTAATTGCTTCGACCTTAATTTTCACTCAAAAATTACCAATGACGTCCAATTGCAACGCAGGTTTAGAGCAATCACGAGTTCATACTACAGAGGAGCCTTGGGAGCATTACTAGTGTACGACATCACCAGAAGGGAAACCTACGACAGCCTCCGAAAATGGCTGAGAGAGCTCCGAGAGTACGGCGACGACGACATGGTCGTCATCTTGGTTGGAAACAAATCCGATCTCAGCGATTCAAGACAGGTCGAGGAAGAAGAAGGCAAGAAGCTAGCAGAAGCAGAGGGACTCTGTTTCATGGAAACTTCTGCTTTACAGAACCTCAACGTTGAAGAAGCATTCTTGCAGATGATCACCAAGATTCATGATATCACCAACCAGAAAACCTTGGAAGCTAATGATAATATCGCCATATTCAATGTTCCTTCTGGGAAGGAGATTAGTTTGGCTAATGATGAAGTTACTGCCACCAAACAGCCTACTAACTGCTGTTCTAGATGATCAGAGACATATATTAATTAATCCCTTGCATTTTGTAGGTTTCTATATATAGCATTAGTATTTGACTTGTCGCTTTATATCCTTGTGTAAAGATTTCTAATCTAAGCATTTGATGTCAAGATTTTTTTTTGTTGAAAAGTATACTGTTGGATGTTTATATGTGAGCTGTAGAAAAAAATATTCACTTTCAGAAAAAACTTGACAACAAATTGTTGTTCATTGACTTGTTTAACAGTATCTCTGAGTTTTTAACAGCAGCAAAAATGCAGAGATAATATATAGTTGAAGAAGGATAAGATCTTGAAAGTTGTCAACATTAAATAATTAACTCTCGATCATGAAAAAATACATATGAGGGTCCACTAAAAATATAAAATAGAGTCCATTAAAATTTTATATTTTATATATAGGAGTAAAGGAAACTATCAACTAACTTAACTAGAGAGCACTTTCTCAAATTTTTATACATTTATCTTAAATTCTAAGACATCAACACTCCAAGAAATTCCAATACACATGAGTCTACTCTGTACTAGATAAATATGACAAATGAAATTTTTTACAACTCATTCCCCTTTTGTCCATATATAATTCATCAAATATTTTTTTCTTTTTGAAAAATTCAAAGAAAATATGGGTTTACCAGATACAGTTTTGTATTTTAACAAAAGGCTTGGATGAAGGTCCAGCTTATAAATTGGCTGGTAAATCGGGCGTGACACTTATGGGCCTCATCGCGCCCAATAAGATAGGCCCACAGAGGCCTGTAAACTGGCCCGTCATTGTCAGTCAGGTGTGGCAGGAATTGAAGTCTTCGTTCTCCTTGTGGGTAACTCTGTTACAACTAACCGAGTCGGTGGATTCCATGGATTCTGTGTGGTTTACTCAACGTAGAGGTCGAGGCCCACAATAAAACATGTTTCACGACCCGCATGTCACTCTGCCGATCACTGTCCGTCCTCTTCCATAGCGTTTTCTGGTTTCTCGATGTCGCTCCTCCTCGTATATACCTTCTGCAAACGTTCAACTTAGCTTAAACGCTGCGTCGCGCTTAGGATGTGCCGATTGAGATTGTATGATCATTGATTCATTTCTTCTCTCTGCTGGTGCTCACTTATTGATTTTCTCTCAGTTTAGCTGAATATCGGAGATAATGGCGAATTGGATCTCCTCCAAACTCAAAGCCGCTGAGAACATTCTCCAGCAGGCAATTCTCTTCATTTCCGCTCCTCCTTCCGTTTTCCTTTTCGTTTCTGATATTTCGGATAACAACTGGTTGGGGGACGTGTTATTTTATTCGTTAAATTTTGTTTCTGCTGGTTATTATTTACTAATTACTCTCAAGATCGGTAGTTTAGACTTTTTGTTTCAATATTGTGTTAATGCTATTTTTACTGTATGATTGTGTAACCAACGGTTCAGATCGATAATCAAGCGGCTGAGTCGCTTCGCAAGAATGAGAGGCTTCGATCTGAGGAACCCAGTATAGATTCTCCTGCCAAGACAAGCGTTGCTGTATCTTTGAAGGACCAGTTGAAGAAAAAACCCCCGGAGGACGGTGACTATCAGGGCAAATTGCGTAGTGATCCTAATTTTAGCCAGATCAATGATGGACATAAAGACTCGGCAAGGGTTCCAAAAGCCTCTCCCCAATCTAGCCCTGCGCTTACGGATGGTGATTGGACTCAACTTCTTAGTATGCCTAATCCGCCTACAGCTTCTGGAAGTAATCACAGTAATGGAGTGACTGCGCTCCGCGGTTTAAACAAAAATAATAGGAGGCAGAAGAATTTGTCTTCTACTTTATTGGTTTCGGAGGTAAAGAGGAATCAGAAGAGTGGTAACAATGCTTCAAAATCCTCACCGAAGTTAGACACTGTTAAAGAACTTAAATTGAGTGGAAAGGGTAAGGCTAGTGATGGAGAGGAGTCTACCTCCTCAGGTTCAGCTGGAAGGCCCTCGAATGTAGAATCAGAAATTGATGGTAAGCAAGCAAGGGAACAAGGATTGGACAGTAAAGAAAGTGCTCCAAAGCATGTGATAGAACAAGATCGTAAGGAAAATGAACAAAATGGTTCCTCTGTTAATTATAGCAAAGTCTGTCCACCGGAACCTTTACAATCAACCAATAAAATGCAAGATGCAAGAACGGCTGTTGAGGTTGCTCATGGTCAATCAAGAAGTACAATTAAGGAGAAGAATGGACTTAATTCAGTCTCTGGAAATTCAATATCTGATGATTTGAAAACGGTTTCTTCCATGTTAAGTGATGCTTCTGATTCGGATACAGATTTCAGTTCGTCTGGTTCTGAGAGTGAACATGAGAGGGAGGAAAGGAAAAAGCGGCGAGAGAGAATTCTGGCTGAGAAAGCAGCAGCTAAAGCAATAGAGGTTATCAAAGAACGGGAGAATATGGTTGCCAAATTGGAGGGTGAGAAGCAAAGCTTGGAGAAAATACTTGAGGAGAGAGCTAAACAGCAAGCAGAAGAGGTAATGTTATTACGGTGCTGCAGACTTTCGTCTTTTTTTCTTTTGCATCATAATTTTTTATGCCAAAGGTACTTCAGGTCGTAGGATATAAGTGCCGGTTTGGGAAAGCGGTGGAGAAGTGCTTTTACGGTTTACGAGATAAATATGTGATAGAGATTATCTCGATTTGTAGAAAAACACTGTTGAACATGTGTTTAGGGAGCCCAAACGCTCTACCAAACAGGCAATAATTTTTTTTTCCGGGTGGGGTGGATTTCAGATCCCCCGGGGTTTTCCTTGCTTCGTGATTTCATGGGAGACATTTTCCTTGTGTTAAATTATCTCCGTACGAGTTAGAAGTCCTTTACTGTGTAAACCTTTGTAATTTTAATTTATGACTGTTCTGGTTAGTACTTCTTTGTTTTCTTTTTTTTTTTAATTACTTACTCTATTTTTATACGCCCATCCCTTCAGGCTTCACAGCTGCAAACCACTATGATGGAAACAATGGAAGCTGTTGAGTTAGAAAAGCAAAAACATAATAATACTAGAATGGAAGTCCTTGCACGTTTAGCTAAACTGGAGGTATTTACACCCCATTAAGCCATTTTTGTGCCAAAATTAATGTTATATAATGTTTATCTTATTACATGTTTCAGTAGATAATGCTCGGTAAATTAATTATGACATGTATGTGGAAATTTGGTTTTCATGAATGACTGGATTAATTTTGTTCATAATTGTCTGGGATGTTTCCAGACAGCAAATGCTGATCTTGCAAGATCCCTCGCAGCTGCTCAGTGGAACCTTGAAATAGAGGTATGTTGAGATCCTCAATCAGACATACTTTATTTGTGTGACATTAAAAAGACCACAACACAAGGAGGAAGGAGTGGAGTAATCAAATCCTACAATTCAAATCTTTTAATTTGTAAGGGGCCGCAAAGCCAATATTATGAATCCATGGCTAAATTGTTGTACTCAGAACTTGAATTTATGATCCATATGTTAGAATTCAGAATTCAAATTTGATTATTTTCTAATTTTGTTTCCTATAATGTTGCCTAGTATTAGGGGAATGAATCTGCATTAATGTTGAATATGTAATTGCTGATTTGGCTCCCTTGATTGAGCCTTTCAGCTACTATTTATTTTGTACCTCCCTTCACTCAATAACATAACAGTGAGAGTATTGTTCCACTGAAATAATACCATACCAATAGCAAGTCACAAAATTAAAGATATTAGTTGATGGTTGAATTGGCCATGAATTGTGTGCTTCAATTCAGTATAGCAGAACAGTATGACGTCGTGATTCAAAATTGTGTGAACGCAATAAATTGTCATGGCAATGTTGTGTTGCTATTAAGTACTTGAGCCTTTTATAAAGGAAGAAAATGATGTTATTTGAAGAATTGATTGCATCTAAAGGATATGATTTACGAACTATTTATGGCTCATGCGAAAGTATTTATCTTGGGTTACTATTTTAAGCATTTAAGAAGATATACATATATGCCATGTTTTATATTTCAAACTATTATTTATCTGTTATTCAACCGTATGATCTAATATGTTTTATGATTCACGATCCAAATAGGTGTTTTCCAATTCATGATACCCACAATAATATTGAATATACAAAATATGCTCTTTTCGCTATAATTCTTACTTGATCCTTGGGTCATTTCTAAACCGCTTAAGAATGTTAAAATATTAATGAATTAACTAGTGACATGCTCTTGAACTAGGTTAAACGAGTAGCAGAACTCCAACAGCAGATTGCATCGAAAGAGTTGGTTCATGAAGGTACTGTCTCTGTAATTTGAATTATTGACTTATTGTCAGACTGTTATTTCTTGCCAGAAAACTTAATTTTTAGAACTCACCCCTAATGGTACTACAATATGCTGTTCCCATGAGATCTGTTGTATACTAAGTCTTGCATACTATTACTACCCCAATTTAGCGCCATAGCATATCAATGCCTTCATAACTTGTATGATTATCGTTTCATGCAAATACTGAATATTTGCCAATTAAGGATATAGTGTTCTTTGATGGATATGATCATATCTATAGGAATGTGAAAAGAACTAGATTTGTAAAATGTGCATGTTTTCTGACATTTAGGAGTGTCAAGGATAGTGTTCAAGACCAATCCTTTTCGTAGCTTGTATCAATAAGCTAAACTACTAGGTATTTGCAAGCCCATGGTTGGTCCACATGTCAAGCCTTTGGGCTTTCTATAATTTATGCATGATACATAGAGTTTTAATGAAGTCCTGGTATTTGATGGTTTGGTCTTTTTTAACCATTCATAGAGCCCAGGAGGAGTATAAGGAATCCTTTCCAAACTGGATCTTCGAAAAATCAGGCAAGCCATACACTTTATTTGCTAAAGGCTGATTTATAAATCTTGAGACTTTGTTTGGCAATGAAGTTGGTTAATGAGGTGTTTATTTGTCATCTTTATCTTGTATTCCTTTTGAAACATGTACTTTAACTGGGTTTTACCATGAAATGAAATTCCTGACATGTATTTATGGTTTTGGTGTTGCAGTTAGCCTTGAAAGGAGTTGAATTTGAGAAAGAAATTCTTGAAGCCGAGTATTCTTTCATTAATGATAAAGTCGCACAATTGCAAGATACGGTAAACTTTTAAACTCGCGTGCTGACATATGCGCATTAGTACTAATATATTCAATCACTTTCAGTAGTTTTATAGTTTGTCCATAATTTCCTATATGTAAGTTGGAAACTCTATTGTCTTCTCGTTATATCAAAAGCAAATAAATAGTTTTATTATTTGGACCATCTAGTAAGGCTGTAGAAAGATAAGTACTCCAAGGATTCATGTTTGTTTCTCCATTATGCTGTACAGCATGTCCTGGTACTTCCGTATTGCCCACTGCCATTTCCCGTTGTACAGATTTGTATACTTATTTATTTAACATTAAGTCTTGTCTGGCTGTGTGATTTCAAAGTTATTTAATTTGTTCACCATAGGCCAGGAAACTCGAAGCTGATATTGAATTGACAAGGAAGGACATGGAAGAGCCAACAGAAGTTGAAGTTGAGCTGAAGCGAAGGCTTAGTCAGATGACAGACCATTTAATTCAAAAGCAAGCCAAGGTGTGTCTTTCACGCATCCAACGTATTTTCCCTTTCTTTCATATGTTGAAATCGATTGTTTAGGCTGTTTTGTTGTTTTGCATAGAAGATTACAGAGAGATACTTAGATTTTCTATCTCGAGAGCTTGTCATTTATCACTTGGGATGTATTGAGGTTATTTAACAAGACCTAGTAGATTGAGGTTTGATTGGCTGGCTAAGAAAATAAATTCATTCTGCATGTGGACAGGTTGAGGCCCTTTCCTCAGAGAAAGCGAGTCTTGTATTTAGAATCGAGGTATCCTGCCAATTAAGATTCATGCTGCAAATTCTCGGAAATTTTGATACACTTTAATCTCAAGTTTTCTTACTGAACTTTGCAGACAGTCTCAAGGTTGCTGGACGAAAATATGTCAGCGTCAGGAGCAACCCCGTCATCAATGGACTTGGAATCAGGGATATGGGAACTCTCTAATTCAAAGTTGAAGCCTATGTTGCAAGAGAGGTATCGTTCAGGCAAGAAACAGTTGGGGTCACTGCTTCGACAATTAGATCATGTTTTTGTGGTTGGCGCCTTGTTCTTGAGAAGGAACCCAACAGCAAAATTATGGGCTTCGGTTTATGTTGCTTGCCTTCATTTGTGGGTGCTTTATATTTTCATGTCCCATTCAGGGGCTTCGAACGAGGGTAGATCTGGCGCTGTGATATCGTTAGAAAGCATTAACAACACTGGAGGAGCATGATTTTGTTCCTTGTGTGGCTCAGGCTTACCTCACCTTTTAGGAGGTCTTTATTGCATTGGATGTTGAAAATGAAACACCCCCATTTGAAATGCAAATGCTTTTAGATATAAGCATACTGACCTATATATTCCAATTTACATTCAGTGGGGAGTTGAACATGGACTAGACTGGGTTGGACAGATTGGACTGGAGCGGACCGGGTTAATGGTCCAATCCAGTCTCAGCAAAGTTTTAACCAAATTTTTTTTTTGTCATAACTCTTCCCAATGTACTCATGGAGGATTGAAATCGCGATATCATACTCACGAAAACTTGGGTGTTTGGTGTCATTGAGTTGCAACGCTCAATATAAAAAGATAGATATACATACAAGTCCTCAAAATCTCAATTGCATTCACAATGTGATAACATTTATAATGAAATGGCAAATACTTAAAACTATAACAACTTTTCAATGTTGACAATGCAAATCAAGTCCCAACAAGGCAGCAACTTCAACTTTTCAATAGTAGTCAGGAGTATTCATCAAACACATGGAAGTAAGCAGAAATCAAACCAAAACATGAGATACAATATGTAAATATCATAACATCCCATTTGACTTTAATCAGGTGTGCATAACAAAACCTCCGTCAAAATTTAAAGGGGTGGATATTAATAATTTAAAGTTACAAATGAGATCGAATCGGCGGCCTTTTAGTTATAGAAGAGCCTTTACAACTATCATCTAAGTAAATTGAACATGAAGGATATTAAAAACAATTAAATAATCAATCACATTGAGAAAAGTGGGAAAACAGTAAACATAAAGGAATCATATGTGCCATGTAAAAGAGGAATTGATACTTTTAAGAATATGGTTTCTACCAAGCCAATGTATAAAATTCAGCAGAATGAGGGATATCATCACTTAAGTCTGTTGGAAGATATTTATACAACTCTAATTGCTCCGTTTGGATAGCCCGTTGAGAAAACGGACACAGATTCCGAGGTAGTTTATGTGAGAGGAAAAGTGTCTCGGTAAGCGCACCCGTTGTGCCAACGGGCTTACCAAACGGAGCTAATGATGCACCTACTGAATTTCTTTGCGTGGGCAAGACTAACCACTAGACGCCTGCCATCCTTCTCACTTCCTACACCATTCATTCAAGTTACATTTCCAAAACTACTTAACATGTTTAAATAAGAACCCTGCGAATCTAATATTCACTGCAACATTCATAATTTATAACTAAAACACTTTTTAAAAAAAATCGTAATGATTGCAAAGATTAAAAAACAAAACTACATTCATCAAGTGGGGAGCAATGAGCATTTTAAGATCGTAAATCTTAGAATATATAATTTAATTTTTATTAATAACATAAGCAATTAAGACAATGATTCAATATAAAAATAAAAATTAGTGCATTATTATCCTTGTATTAAAAAAACTTGTTCCACACTAAAATATAAATTCTTACTGAGGCCAAAACCCAAAAAAAACACATTATTTATGCGTGAAAAAACTGATAGCATTAGTCTTGAGCAAATGAACTCAAACAATTTGCTTACATTGCATGAGCAAATGACTAAGATTTGTCTTCAAGATCAAACATCAACATCAAAGAGTATAATGAAGTGAATGGATAGAATTAAACATCATAATTTACAAAGAGCTCTTCAAATCAAGAATCATGGCAGCTATAAGTTCAGAGTAAGTTAGTAGACTTCACAACAGGGACAACAACCAAGTGCTAATCCATCTTCAAAGCATCACCACCACCTTGCCCCTCGCTTCTTGTTCTACACCTTGCACCACACAGCTCATAATAAATTAATTAAACATTTAATAGCGCCAAGACTAATGATGAAGCTTGACGCATTTTTATTCAAAATTACTTAGAGACTGTAATAACCAGTATGATAGAGGCTTCAAGAGATTCTAATTTAAGATGCCTTTTTTACCCTAGTTTTATTACTCTATGAAGAAATGCAGAGACTGGAACACCATGTCCCCTTTTCATAAAGCCTAGTGGTTGTCTCTTCAAGTATGTTTGACACTTGATTAAACATATCCCAACTCATTAAACCCTGAGCACAGGTGTAGAAAGATTCTAGTCAACATATGTTTTGCAAGTAAAAGCAAATTGTCACTCACCAGTTTAGTCCTTCTTGTGGAAGATATCGATTGTAGAGTGGAAATTCCAAGAGAAAAAATGTTTTGAACCAGGAGGGCAAGCTTCCATAGACAGATGGGAGCAGCGGAATTAAAGGGCTGAAACAAGGATTTGGCTTAGTTGTTTACTAGTTTCTACTTAAAGATACAAAGAAACTCAAACAATTACATGGGGGTTGATTTAACCTTGTCCTTCGTTTGTATATCTGATATGCTTCCACATTTCCATACTTCTTATCTGCTGATTCCTGTTTCCATTTATATTCAATCATCCATCAGCCATGTCCAAGAATTGCAGCACCATTTTGAATATGTCAGAGGTAAGAGGCAAACCTCAAGTAGCGGAAGGCCACTGACGAAAAGAAGCAACAATGTGAGGAAGATCGGTCCAAAGATTACCAACCATTCAGCACCCTTCAGAACTGGTGCAGAAGCCACAAAGATTCCCCACCAAAGCAGAATCTACTCAAGCATTCATGAAGTTCAGTTAATTTTCAACAGAAGTTTCCACTAAAAGAAGAAATGTCACTGAAGAGAAACCAAAGTATAAGAGGACAACAAGACAAACAAGAACAAAATAAATTGTCTCTTGTAAAGCAATATGATGTGACCCTAATGCTAACAAGGTTTTAACAAGACTGAAAAGATTAGAAAATAACTACACAAATGCTTAATAGTTAATACTAATAATACTGATATAGAATAACTATTACAGCCACAGATTACAGCACAAACAACCACAATGAACAAGAAATACAAGCACACACTCAGATACAACTCTCACAATAACAGGGCAGGGAAAAACAAAGACACAACACGCTTGCCAATTTTTCGAGAGGATTGGCCCTCTCCGCTCCAAAGGCCTCAGCTCTTAGCTCTATTCTATTTCAAAATTCTTCCCTGCCCTCTGCTAAATTGCAAGGAAGATTTATAGAAACCCAAAAGTGACTCCCACATTCTCCAACCTATTATAGGCTTTGACCTCAGACATACTATAGTCACCCTATTTTATGTTTCTTTCTCCAAAATAACAAGTCAAAGTGCAGACCAGAAAAGTATGTTTTCCCTATTTCATGTTTTTCGTCAGTTACCAAAAGTGGTCGTAACACAATATTTATCACATTAAGAATATAATCAGCTCAAAGGTGCAATTACACAGAACAGTAAAGCCAAAAGAAGAGTACCCAGCAGCTGCAGCATCAATTCTGAAACAAAGACGGCACTAACCTCACCAAAATAGTTAGGATGACGGGAATATTTCCAGAGTCCAGCGTCACACCATTTCCCCCTATTTTCCGGAGATCTTTTAAAACTCAACTTCTGCTGATCTGCTGTACCTTCAACTATAAAACCCACACACCACATAATCCACCCAACAACATCCTCAGCCTGCAGAAAAGGATTTCTGTCACTGGCATTGACCACTGTAACAGGTAAACTCACAGTCCAAACCCAGACAGCCTGCAATAGTTAAAACAGAATCCCATAATACATCAGACTATAAATTATCGGGCCAACATGCTATTTCAAACAGACATTTTGGGGGGGGGGGGAACCTGAAATGTCCAAAATCCTGCCAATTTTCCCAGATTGCTACGCATCTCATCAAAACGGCGATCCTCTCCCCATTGCAAAATCCTAGTAAGAGTAATTGGAAAATAAACATGACGAGATACACAGAAACATTCCAATGTATAATGGTTTGGTGTTAAGATGCTTGCTAGTTGTTAATATCAAAGGCTGATACAATATTAGCAATAATGTGCCGCTAAAGTTGGGGATAGAAGGCAGCGTCTGGTAAGATACATTATGTTACGTGGGATTGATTAACGTCTTATGCCACATGTCACACATACTCAACATACTTGATCAATAGGAACTTTAAAATCTGATAACAAATCATCTTGTATATCCTATGTAGATGCCAATTAATTCCTCTTCATTTACTCACTTCCCGGAACAAGATAACTATGCAAGACATCATTCACTTTCCTGTTGACAGTAACATATCTAACATACCTAAATAAGAGGAAAAGACCCAGGCGAAGACCCCATAGTACAACAAGAAAAGTCAGGACTACCTGAAAAAGAGAGTGGTTTATCATGGGGACAGATGGTGGAAGCTTAATATAATAATTCACCACAAAAACATCAAAAGAAAGTTATACCTGTCGAAAAATACCATGCACCACCCTTCAGCACGAGGGTCAGTATAGCAAGTATTATGAAATTCGTGCTTCCTTTCAAGAGAAACAAGGAAAAGAGTTATCTGAATGTTCATGTAAGGCGTCAATGGTTGCAGAGCTCATTCGTTGAATCAACAATATCATACCATTTGCCCGGTTGCTCAACCAACCCTCATCCCCTCTACCCAACCAAAAAGAAAGTAATTACCCTTTAAACACATGAAGCCAATGGGAGACACCCATTTGCATTTACAAATTACCTATCTTTTTCTCTCATTTCTCAGTAACCCAACAATCAAACTGAACAATCATGAGGCGTAAGAATTACAATCAGAGGAGCCACCCCAGAAAAGAAGACTGACGTACCAGCAAAATCAGTGACTTTGTCGAATTTGAGCAGCGCAGTAATCACAAAAAACACAAACTGATATCCGATCTGGTGTACCAAACAAACCCAAAAAAAAAAATGGCACATTATCAAACCAAAAGACTTCAACTTCCACAGAAAAAAAAAGGAAAAAAAACGAAGTGGAGAAGGAAGGATAATTACAGTGACGATAGCAGTGAGGGCTAGAAAATGGGAGTCGATAACAGTACCCATGGTGTAGCTTCTCGGTGCTTTGGCAGGTTAGCTTTCTTGCTCTGTAAGGTGTTCCAGAAAGGAATAGCCCATCACAATGTAGGCATACGTTGATAAAGAAGAATAGTCTGTGGTTGAGATTTCAAGACGGAGACGAGGAAGAAATATCCTTCGCCAAGTGATTGTAATTGCGACTTTCGTGATTCAAGCCTGCCGGCTAACGTTAACCAATCTTTGGCACGCAACGTCGCTTAAGTGCCGCCGTTTTTACTTCGCGCGCGCGCTCTCTCTCTCTTCTATTTTAAAGGGACAGTTCTTTTTTTTTTCATCTTTATCTTCACCCATACTAATCAAAACTGGGATTGATCAATTTCAATTATTTCCAATCATACTAATCCAACATCGATTTCTTTTTTGCCCCACAACTATGTAGCAGTATATAATATCTCCACATCCTGTGTGAAGCAGAGTCTACATCTAATTATTACTTCCTTACACCTTATGGAATATTATTTATCCTATATCTATAAGTTATAACTTTTTCTGAATTTTTTTATCATATTTAAAAAATCGCATGTTATACATATTTACTATTTTTCACTAATTTTAATCAATATTTCAATTGCGTAATTTTATTAGTTGTAAGTTGCTATATATATAAAATCGGAGAGAAGAAAATGTTAGATATAATATTTTGAAAATTATAAAATAATGGTATTACTTCTCCAATTCTTAATACATCATTTTACCCTCCATTGATTAACAGAAGGGCTGCTTAATAATAGTCCGTGTTTAATATTAGATTATACGTCAATTTATGAGTTAAATAAATTACTCATATAATTTCAATGAACATTAAATACATTCTTCCATACTCTATATACTTATATTTGATGAGGGTAGTGAGATTAGAAATTAGTACTCCTCTTAACCTATTTATAAGAAAAAGAGAAATTTTTTATATGAATATACCATTTTATCCTTCATTGATTATTATCTTAATTTCATTTTCCTTGACAATAATAGAAATAAAGTTGTAAAATTGTTAAATTATAGGGTAAAATTAATGAAGATTAAAGTTTTTGAATTAGAGAAGTATGATGTTAGAGTTTAGTGTCATTAACAATTAACAACAGGAGCAACACTGAAAATTATTTAAACTTCTAAGACAAATTTAATGCGCCCAAACTTTTTTTATCAATACATATGAATTAATTAATTAGAAACATCTTGTAAAATGAACTGAAGTGATTGTTGGGTGGGAGAAATGATAAATATTGAATGGATTGAGATCTAATATTATATTTATACATCAAGATATAGGACACGAACATTATTATTAGACTCCTTTTACTGTTGACTTTAATTATCAAGTGGATTAGTTTATGCACATGAAATGAAGCAAAAAGAATGAAGAATACAGAAATGAGAATGAATATTAAGCAGGAGCAATGGAGACTCTTTCAACCTCGACAACATATTCAAGAGTGGCATGAGGTGGGATCTGAACTCCGTTGCCGAGATCGGCGCCGCCGTCTTGGAAGCCGAGGGAGGGAGGCACCACCACCCTGCGCTTCCCGCCAGCCTTCATGGACATGATCACACTCTCTATGCCTTCACACAGTCCCTTGCTGTAAGGCCTGGACCCCACCACCAGAGCCAGAGGCCTCTTCTCCTTCCCAAATGTCTCCACAAATACTTGCCCACTCTCCCTCACCTTCCCCTCTATGTTTATCACCACCAGGTCCCCTGTTCTTGGTGTTGCTCCTCCCCCAACCTTCAGTTCATAGTATCTGCGCAGTTTTTAAGGAATTTCTAAGCTTTCAAAATTCATCCTATATACGTATGATATATATTTAAGATTAATGAAATTAAATAAACGGTTATAAATTGTATATTTTTTAGTGTTTATGCATATTAAAATAGATATCAGTTCGTAGTATCCGCACAGCTTTCCAGACTTTGTCAGCATTCAACATACATTCACAAAAATACACCCTTATCTGTCAAATCTCAATTCAGGACGCGAAATGGCTCAAACCACTGTCACTCTGACGCCCTTCGGAACCAGTAAAAGATTATATTTCGTAGTGAAATTACAACAAAAGTTTAATGAGTAATAACTATAACTTACGTAATAACGACACTGACTAAAGGCATTTATGTAGTTCCGCTGCAACAATTTAACTTCAGGCTAGTCCAATTAGGTTATTTTAAGGTCCTAAATTGAGATTTGCAGATTTAAGGAATATTTTTGTGTTGGTTACCTTGCAATTCAATCAATCACTAGAGTTAGCATTTTATATCTCAGTTGCTCAACTTTTAGTTGTTTAATCCATTTGTCCCGACACTTTATCCATACATGTATGGTTACTTCTTAAACGGTAAGGTCCTCTCTATACACCGGAGCCCCTTCTCTCATTTAATAAATGCTATTGTTAACTTGTACAGTTCACACTCTTCGGCTCTACCCATGAAATAGCTAGTAAAAAGTCTTTCACAACAAAATCTAACTATACAGTAACGGTATTTAAGTATGAAGATTAGCTGGGGAGCTGACCCTCTTAGTCCATTCTTGCAACTAAGTTACAACTAGATGATTTCTTTGAAAGTGTAAGCACCAACTAATTAAATGGTTGAAATTTTAGAGATTGAGTTGGACGGGATGAACGTTCAGATTGGGATGGCTATAATTTGTTTAAAGCAATTTATATTCTCTTGACAAATTTTATACAGTAGAAAGAGTAAGATGATCATGAGGTACCTTATGCCGTTAGGGAGCACCACTTCTTCCTCCTCCTCTAACGTCCTGTAAATGCATCAATGCCAGAGTCTTGTCATAAAAAAGGGCGCGAAATTTCCATGAAAACTCCAAATTCAATTTCAGAAAGCTGTTGAAAAGATATTGTATAATTTTCTAATTTTCCAAGAAAGTTGTTGAAAACGATCACTTTTGAGGTGATTATTTGCAGATTTTCCCAGCGTTGACAATAGTGGTTTTAAAAGAAGTGGAAATCTGATTATTTGCAGGAAAAATTAAAGCTGTTCTAGATCAAATTCCATTTTCCAACAATTTCGCAGAAGAAAAACAGACCTTGTGTTAGCCTCTTGTTGAGAAACCTCAAGGCGAGTCTTGATTTGTTCGGAGACAACGCCAACGGCAAGAAAAGCAACCCAAGCCAGACCAGCTCCTAGCCCGAACCTTTTGGTTAGAGAGGTGGCTACCCAATCCGTGGAATCAACCTTAGTCCCAGAAGTAGAAGATGAAGATGAAGAAGACACGGGTTTAACAGGCTTATTCTGTTGCTGTGCTTTTAGAGAGCCAGGTACTGATTCTTCAGACGACTCATTGCTTAACTGTGAAGGCGATTTCTGGGGATGAGGCTCCGGTGAAGAAGAAGGTGGCGGTGGTGGCGTCGGTGACGATGAAGAGATGTGATGCGTCCTTGTGTTGGGGAGGGAGAAAATGGTTGGAGAAACGAAGAACGAAGCCATGTTCAAGAATTTTTTAGGCTTTCAGATACAAAATGCAGAAAGAAATCGTATCTCGGACTCTGCTCACAGGTTCTCTTTCGTCCCCACCCTATCTGTATTTGAGGGAATCCCATCCATTACATGCAAAATAAGAATGGATAGGACTCAGGAAAAAGGGCAGAAAAGGTATATTAATTTTTTTTAAACAAAAACTTGATAGTATATAATTCACTCTACCCAATAAAATAAAACTTTATAATAACTACTACTACTTAAAATCTACTAATATATATAAATATATATTTTAATGGAATGTTTGTTTATTGGAGTTGACAAAGTTATTTTGTGGAATCATATTTGTAGTTTTAAAATACAAAATATAACTTGGTTATAAACTTATAATAGTTAAATTTAAAAATACAAATTACTCCATTCGACTCTTAAGAAGTTAATATAAAATCCACTTTTTATGTAACTTAAAATATCCCCTTATCACTTTGGATTTGAAATTAATATCTATCGAGATCAATAGTATTGATAAAATCATCCCAACAAGTGTGCTTTCTGAAATTCAAACTTGTATTCTCATAAAGTGAGACAGCTTACCATCTCAATCAACAGTTTGTTGAATACAAATTAAACTATAAAATGGATCTTACATTAAAGATAGGAAGAAGTATAAATTAACCTCAGTTAACTACTTGAAAACACAAGTGATTCATCATGCAAGGCTATTAACAAACACGTTTAGTTGAGAGAACTTGAGATCCCAGATCACAGTACCGTGTGAAGCAAGAATCACTCCAAGGAAGATTTTCTGGTGGTGATATATGCTTGGAGAATTAATGCAGTGTTCTCCAAGCATTATCATTTGACCAAGCTGCACAATTTCACTGCCATTTCGATTAGAACAGAGACTAAGCAGTGTTTGGAACAAACAAAATCAGGCTCACAAAAAATTACCATGCTTTTTACCCAATGTCTGCGTTCTCTATTGACAGCACCAAACAGTTCCTGTCAATAGTTACTTCTTTTTCAACTTTGGAGCAGCAGCTTCTGTTGAGCACATATAAATCTATGCACACCAAAATTTAGGCACTTGATTGCAATTTTCCCAAAAGAATTTTGTACAAAACAAATGGAAATGAAGAGGGGAAAAGAATCAAAGTATGAGAATCCATGTTGGGTCATGATGGTCTTCAATTAAATCTTCTCTCTCTCGTCTCTTTTATGCTGATTCCTGATACTTTTTAGTTTTTACAGCTTGCCCAAAATATCCAGTTAGCTGTACAATTGTCTCTCCTTAAACTGCTGCATCTTCTACAACTCGCTTTGACTCTGCACCAGACCTGGCCACATGAGAACTGATAATCGGCTTCTGCAACGGCTTCAGAGCCGCCATGATCTCAGCGAATGTGGGTCTCAGCTTTGGATCTCTACAATGAAAAAAGTCATTCATCCAGTTATGTAGCTGTTGCAGAAAGAAATCATTATTAATGCGTATAACAATCATTTGAATCCTTGAAAGATGCATTTTAATAGCCATTTAACAAAGGGAAAATTAATTAATCTACAAGTCATTATAGTTTCACATGATTTTTAATTAAATCACTGCAGTTGTTTTCTTTTTATTAGATCCTTATAGTTTCACCTATTTTAAATTAGGTCCTTGTAATTTATCCCTTTTTAATAAGTTCTTATGGTTTCACTTATTTTTCATCAAGTTCCTATAGTTTCACAAGACTGATAAAAAAGAAAAAGTAATGATAAAGACCTAATAAAAAATCAGGTAAAATTAAACGAACTTAATAAAGAGGGGGGGAATACAATGACCTAACTAAAAACAAGTGAAACTATACGGACTATATAAAAAAAACTACATGGACCTTATTAAAATTCAGATGAAACCATAATGACTTGCAGATTAATGTTTCCTACAACAAATAATTAGTTTTTTTACTATAAGTTTAGGAATTCATTCATATGATCCCAGAAAGAGTTTTGATGACCATCAATGAAGTTTGTGGTGGTATGCACTCACGTCTGCCAGCAGTTCCTGATAATATCAGCAACGGCAGGGTCCATATTGTCGGGAATGTCAAGACGGCGATGTTGGAAGCCAACAGCACCAACAACTTGCATCGGATTCATTCCTCCCCATGGCTGCTGCAACGTAACAAGCTCCCACAATATGACTCCAAAGCTATAGACATCACACCTGCATACATTGGATCAAAGAAGGGTTTGAAATTGTCTTATGCGTATCCCAGAAAGTATATGGCTTCAACTAGATATTAAAATGCGTCTTATTATAGTCTCAAACAGACAGTAATAATACATAGTTGGAACTTGGAAGGTTCCATGTAAAGTGTTAGGTTGAATTACTTTCAACTTGTATTCAGCTTGCATTTCATGTAAATGACAAATCAAGGAATGGAGGGAAAACGGAGGATCAGAATGGCAATAACTATAGCAATAAGAAAAAAAAATTACTTTTCATTTGAAGGTTCATTTCGTAGCACTTCTGGAGCCATCCACTCCGCCTGAAACGTGGTATACAGTTCAAAGTAATTAATATATCCAGTTACAAACAAAATGATTTGACCATGCAAGAAGAAAGAACATTGTAGAATCATGTGCACTTTCCTAGAATACATCTGATATACCACAATAACAGAATTTTAACCCATTCTCAACCTAATATATAATGGTAAAACCCAACCCAATAACTTAGTACTGCTAATTCAGCCAAGTTAACCATAATCCTAATCTCTATTTAATTCATATGCCTTCCTCTGTCCAATTTCACATGTATCCTTTACACCCCATCTAAAACATTATGCTTCTTGGAATTTGGTGTCTCAGACTAGTGTTGAAAAGTAGAAACTATTTGACCAAAATTTGGAGTTTAAGAGATTAACGGAGGATATTCCTTGTTAAAAGTCTTACAGACTCGATGGGTGTTTATGGGTGCACGCTTGATACTAACAAGTTCTTAGGCCCCTGTAGAGTTTATGAACTCCATGGTGAAGTAAGATTAACTTGTCATTTCATTGATAAATAAGGCAGATGATAGCTTACAGTCCCAGCAGTTGATCGGGAAGAGAGGAATGTACTATGCTTCATTCGTGATAACCCAAAATCACAAACCTATTTAAAAGGAAGAAAAAATATTGTCACACCATTAGAGAATTCACTATGCAATCAAGGAATCTAAGCCAGGACTCAGAATGATACCTTCACAACCCAATTTTTGTCAACGAGAAGATTGGGGGACTTCAAATCACGATGGACTATCATTGGAGAGCAGTTGTGCAAATAATTCATTCCTCGAGCCTGTATATTCAGATGAGGCAGGTTATATACTGTGAGAGTCACAGGTAAATAGGAAAACATTTCTAGAAGAAACTGCACTAAGACAACAAATCTTACAGCATCAAGGGCCATCCTCAATCGCCTCCGCTCATCTAATTGGCTGTTAGGACGGTGAATTAATCTATACAAACTGCCTCTGCAAAAGATGATCTGCATCTCAGTATTTGTATAGTCAATAATACCCAAAAACCAAGACATTAATGAAGCAAAAGCAAAATCTTAGTGAGCAGCAATAAGAACTCGATGTTGGAAAACTATGGTAGTATGGTGTATAAAATATAATAATATCTTTACATGTTTCTAGCAGATTAGCAAATCAAGTGTTCTGAAGAACACAATCCAGAACATAAAATGAATTGGGAAGCATTAAAAAATAGATGATACGTTTCCCCCAGAGAATTGCAATTTCAGCAAAAGTTTCCCAAATTTCCTCACCTCAAGACATGGCAGTTATTAATGGTATAGTATTCAGAGTTATTACTTGACTTTTTAAATCTGAGGTATTTATAGTAAATGCCACATCATGCAGGAAGTAGTTCATCACGAATTTTTGGATGATACAACTATTCCTTTTCCTTCTAGAGGATGCTGGCAGAAAATGACAAGTTTCTAAAAAAAAACGCAAATGAGTGTAGTACAGTCTCTGATTGGCCTTGATAAATGAAGAATTTCAGAATACCTGGGAAGAAATTCTGTAACAATTGACAGATTTGGAGGTCGAATTACAGCTCCCATGAAGAGAACAACATTTGGATGCCTCAATCTTTTCATAATTTGAACCTGATCCATTTTGTAACATAATTAACTAACCAATTACATCATCTAAAGATATAAATATGAATAAGTAGAATCGACAATAAGGTGGAGTAACATAACAAATAAAGCTACACACTTCGAAGAACGAAAACCAGAATCACATCAGAGGAGATTGTAGATTAGACAATCATGACAAGAAAACAATTATTATTAGTATGATAAATGCATTCTCATGGTAATTTAAAATTTTGCATGCTGTAGTCGAAGTAGATCATAGTTTAGGTATATATAGGAAACATAAAATACAATAAGAAAGTTAGAATAATGGGGGAAATAAATTACACAAGACACAATTTCAAATTGAAAATAAAAGGGTCCCTATCTAGTGTACGGAGCATACTGTAGACTAAACACTAAATAGAGAAATATAATTCTGCCCTACCTCTTTCTAAAATTAGAGCTAAAGATCATTGGAATAATAAAGTGAAAATAATGATACTAATTTAAATTTGAACTAAAATGAAAGAGGCTTAGAATCTAAACAATGATGTCACTGCCATTGGATTTGGTTACATAGAACTGACAAAAAACGTCATACAAAGTAACTGAAATCGGCAAACAGTAGATATCTTATTATCTACAAAGACAGTGAAAAGCCAATCAACTGGAAGCATAATATGATTACAAGGCAATAGGTCGCAAAAGTAAAAGTATTGTACCTCACTTTTGAATTCTTCAAGTGATTCACCAAATATAGATTGATCTAGAAACCTTTTTACAGCAACTTCCTACGAGCCAAAAAGCAATATGACCTTAATATTTGAATTACCTAACAGGATAGAAAATACTAACGTATGAAAATAATTGCAAGGTAGCACAAGTTAGCTAGCAATAAGCCTGTCAATGATATTGCTGAACATTTTGCTCAGGTTCAAATACATTGCAAGTACAAGAATACAAGGAACACATTTGATGGTTAAAATGTTTTAAAAAGTTACTTTTTTAAGGGTGTAATCTTAGAAGGTGATGGGCCGGTGAATGAGAGAGGATAAGGTGCTTGTGGTGGCTTAGTTCAGACAAAAAAGGTAGAGAGGCTTTTAGGATTCTATTGGAAACTTGATCCACGTACTCCAATGATAGCAGAAATACTAGGTATCATCAAATGTCTTGGAATCTGCGGAAGTAAGAACTAGTGAACTACAAACAGGGAATTTCTCACCAAAGACTGGGATGTTTATTTTGAATGGCATTATAGAGATTTTGTTTGTAAAGCTGACACACTCGCTAATGCAGCTCATGGATAGTTAATTCCTTTTTGCACCTTTGATCAAATCCCGCCCTGGCTATTGAGATGGGAAATTGATGAAGGGTTTTCTGTTGTAATTTTCTTCTGAGGAATACCTTCTTTGGGCTAAAAAAATTACTTTTTTCCTTGCACATGCATACACAAAGATGCAAATGTTGCAATTTATTTATTTATTTATTTTGGTGAAAACAAATGTTGCAATTTAGTCTAAACAGTTTTCACACCAAAAGCCAGGATTACAAATTATCCAATTAGTTAGAGTCAAAGAAACCCACAGTTCCCCTCCATTCGCCATGGTAGACCTCCCCATATGACCCTGCATATCAAACATATGCCACATAAATGTAATTAAAATTTTCAGAGGCAAAACTGGATAGAAGCAGGTAGGTATATTTATATTGCATATACCTTCATAAATTTGCTAGGGAAAAAAAATCTCAAAAGAACAGTGTAAAGTTAATACCAAGTCCAATGCGCTCACCCAGCACCATTTCCTCCCATGGAATCTCATACTCAGCAACATCTTCTAGTGCAGAATCAGATTTAGTGCTTGCATTACTTACTGATTTATCAGATATTCTCTCGCCTTCTGAGTTTTCTCCTAAAGCACCATGCTCTCTATCACCACTGCCCTTTGGCTCATAACCACCATCTGTATCCCCATCACTCCGACTGCCCTGCTCACACTGTTTACTGACAGCTGCAGTGGTTGCAACAACAGCTGCAGCAGTAGCAGCTGCTACAGGAAGCTCAATCTTTGACTCAGTGCTTGACTTTGCCGCAGCAACTACCATGGAAGATGCAACAACAGCAGCTGCTGCAGCTGCAGCTGCAGCAACTGGGACATTTTTCCCATATTTCACAGGACTAACTTCTTCTTGGGATGGTATGTGCTGACCAGCTGCTTCCCTTGTATCAACAGTAAGGTTGGTCCCTAAACCTTCTACAGGCTTAGAATGCTCCAGCTGACTGCTAATGCTTGCTTTGGAAGGAATTCTGTAGTGAGGCAAAGGAGGCAAAATTTGAGCAGGACCTACATTATCAGCCAATTTAGTTTCTTGCTGGACACCCTGTTTAAATTCATCTTTTTCTTCAGACAGGGATTGGGTACCAAGTTGCTCATTACAAATATCAGAAAATAAGTTTGGAGGAACAACAACACCACTTTCAAGTAGAACATTATGAAGCTTTTGAGCCAAGTTAGGATTATCTTTAGTAGCATCAATCATATATTGTGAAACATCTTTAACCTTCATTCTACGAGCTGCAGGGGAACTGATCCCTTCTGTCCAAGAAGGTGATCTTGCATGTCCATGTGCATAATTAGGCCTACTAGGAGTTTCCCGCGCAATCTTCTCAACATTGAGGGGACTTTTGAAAGTATACAAGGGTCTCTCCGGCCCTTCCTTGCCAGGAGCAGGCCTGCTTTTGTCAGACCCGACAGAGGCAGACTGCTTTGATTTGTTTGAATCATCCAATGCCCCAAAGTCTAAAGTTTCTTCTATTGAACTTCCAGTGCCTCTGCTGGGCAATGCCACCTGAGAAGAATCAAGGTCTCCTGTTGAAGGAATAGCCAAAAATATTGATTCATATCCAGTTGTATCAGCTGGAATAAGGGTTCCAGGATCACCCATTAGGTCAACAATGTACTCCCTGAAATTCAAATCAACATCTTATAGGTACAAACATAGGAGTTACACAAAGAGAAAGGCAAAATTCACATATTAACCCTTTTACGAAATTTTGAAAAATAGAAAAATAAATGCTGCAACAAGAATAGCAAACAAATGGAAGATGCTAATGATACAATGATTTTCTACTCAGGAACAATCTGAGGAAGCAGAAGCATTGACTAAAGAATGTCATCGTATTGAAGACAGAAAACAAGAAAAGCAATTCATACATGCATATATTAATATGTTCTAATGGCAATGCAACAAGAGTTATATTATACCAATCCTTCCAACTTGCCTAACATCACAAAAGCACAAATTTAATAGTAATTACCTTCCATCACCAATCCTAATAAAATTCATTGCCACATCATCAGAGCCCGTATATTGAAGTCCTTTGACCAACCGACATGGAACACCCACACAATCAGCTAAAACCTATATTTAATATATAGCAACAATTCATTAGAAATACCAGGACTTTTGAAAAGTGAAAATCAAATTAACTACTGGGAAAAAACATGTTATCTTCAATATATAGTAGTGTGCAAGTTTTCTACAGGAATAGGGGGAAAACCTCATAGCATATAGTGGCAATGATTCTCTTGATGTCATTTAATAAGAATCCATTCAAGCATTGAATTGTTCTTGAATAACATTTAGACCATAACAGAAATAGATGGAAAAAAATACCTTAAATAACAATGCACGGTGCCTAGCCAATCCAATGGTCAAAGAACCAAGTGGCAAAACCATGCTTCCAAGGGTTGATTTCAGCCTATAACTAAGACTCTGCCATGCACTTTTCATATGCTGAGGATCGGAAACTGGTCCACCCATATAGTCAGCCACTAATATGGCAAGCTTCTTCACCAAACTGCTATTTACTATTACTTCAATATCTGATCTTGACTTCCGTGCTAGTTTTAGGGCTTTTTGCTCTAGTTTCAACAAATTAGAATCAGCAGCCCTATTGACTAAGACTGCCTCCCATGTGACGCCACCTGAGATTGATGTCCCCTGCAGATCTACTAGGGAAGGCATTCTTGCAGAGGCGGACTCAATCAAGATCCCATAAAGATCATAGAAGCCATCTAAAATCTTGTCATCATATCCAAGAGCATTGTAATTCTGTCAAGCATAGTCTACGGTATAAGTTAGACAGGAATGGATGTAGGATAAACTATAGATTCAAGTAACCATAGGAATAAATCCCTATTGTATAAGAACCACTCGATTAATGGACTTCCTGGTTCCAAACAATATATATGAGGATTAATAAACTGTTCTGAAAAATAAGGACTCGTCATTTTGTCAAAAACATTTATGGATTCGTAAGAGGAAAATTATCATTTTTGACGTTAAGTGACAAATGAGGGTAACTAAGAAAACATTCATATAATAGAATTGTATTTTGATATAAAGACATAATTATTTATGGGAATCAGCATATATACGGTATATGCAGCTTTTTCTCAATAACAAGGCTTAACCAGATTCGAAAACTATGGACACTTGATGCGCAAAAGACGTTGAGTTACTGGCATTTCCATCCCAATAATATGTTTAACACTGTCAAAGTTCTACGGCCAGACATGACTTTCTATTGCTCTCTGTCATTGTCGCAAACAAGTCTAAAGGAGTAAATATGACAAAATCACATGTCTAGAGCTCTTCATTTCTTTCATTCCTTCTTTTGCCCCCCTAAGAACCTTTAACACAGCTCCTCGTTTTCAGGGTATCCATAATCCAAATGATGCATGCACCACATGCTCATCTGATTTTCTCAAATTCTTGTAGCGCCTTACATCTTCATGGATGACATAATAATCAGACTTATTCGGCCCCATACTTTATTTTTCTGGAACCACCATCACAACAACGACAAATGTGACTTCCACCCAAAGTCAATGGTGTTAAGGTGAATAAACTAACTTACCCAGTATCGATAGGCCACGACTTCAGCTGGCGTATTGTCTGCGTCACAAGAGCCTAAACTGATTTGCTTAATAGCTTCAATTTGCACAGCCTCAGGATCCTCCTTTGCACTCAACTCTAAAGCCATTTGAATCTGATACTCTTCCTCTATTTCAGGATCCTTCGAAGTGCTAGAAGTTGTGTCACACCTCGCAGAATCAGAAACAGTATCCAAACCACCACTGCTCATTGAATCAGACGGCTCCGTTCTCTCCCCTCTTGTGAGGGTCGGAGATGGAGGACTAGGACTCTGCTTATTAGCTACTGCATGCAAAAAATTCGAAAGCCCTGAAAAGGGTTTATTCTCAGGAATTTGAGGGAACCGCGAGTGAGAAAGCTTCTTAGGGGATGGACGATCGTTGGACTTGTTTCCCCTTGATGAAGTAGACCCTTCAGTATCTTCTGATTGACGTGGCATAATATGAAGCTTCTTGAGAATGTTCTTCATATCTTTTCACTGAGATACCGTATTGAATGCTAAAGGAGTGGAAACCTCTCCATTGTCGTAGACCAAGCATGAAATCAAAATCGCTATGTCTCAAAGAAGGTGGATCAAATAAATTGTTCAGAAAGCCACGACAGAAGTTTGAAATCTAAATAACACCATGAATCATTTCAACTTTCAAGCAGCACCCACCAAGGTGAAGCTAATCACGGTGATCTATAAGCTTGAATTGAAAGGGAACAGACTCTTTTTCACAGGACAAGTAAATCCCACTAGGAGAAGATCCTAAAATACACAAACAATCATCCGAAGCTACCCCAATTTCAGAAGCTCTCTTAAAGTGCACGTCACCTTTACAGAGCAATAAAACACAGACTATCGCGAAACCAGATTGAGAAAAGAAAGGATCTCCCTTTTTGGTACTGGGAAGCAGAGCACAAAAATAGAAGAGACAGGAGGAGTACGAAGAGAACATTAAAGAAAAGAAAAATAGAACGAGCAGGCAAGCAGAGGCTAAGAGAGCGAGCAGAGAGAGGAAGCAGCAAGTGGGAGAGTAGGGCCACAAAGGAAAGGACCCACTTGCCTATTAAGAGGCAGAAGGATTTCACGGTCCCAGAAAAAGGCGAACTTGGTGGGAAACACAAATACACAACTGGCTTTTCGCTTTCGCTCTTTCTCTCTCTCTCTCACTCACACCTGAGAGAATTTTTACAAGAAGAGGAATTATTTATTGGCGGATGAGTCAGAAAATTGGGAGTTGAACGGTGAAGCGATCGGAGATGATAACGAATGAACAAAAGTTAGGGGGGAAATGATTGCTTTCAACACCATCTTTTGCTATTTGGAGCAAACCCGGTCACTGCTCTTTCTGTAACGAAGGGTCTGTTTGGTTTGGGGGGAGGGGAGGGAAGGGGAAGAAAAATGAACCCCTCCCCTTGTTTGGTTCAAAAATTAGGAGGGGAGGGGCTGAATTTTTTCCTTCTCTCTCCCCTTCCCTCCCCTTATTTATGC
>JANTPZ010083403.1:0-23282 GCA_025593235.1 Vachellia pachyceras | reverse complement strand
GAACAATATTGCTGATGGGAGCGAATCTGATCCAATAGAACGACCTCGTATTGTGTTCGGCAAGCGTCGCACTGCAGGAATGACTGGTGAAGATAGAACTGCACAAACTATGTCACAAGGGAAGCAGTCAGAAGGCAGATCTGATGCATATGAAGATACAGATGACAATGCTAATCATACACCGTCTCATTCTTTGCCAAAGGACTCTAAAACTTTATTGAAATTGAAATTTAAGAAACCTAGCATTGAAAGTCAAAATTCGCTTCATCGTGAGGATGAGAAGATTACAATCAAGGGACAGAGGTCAAAAAGAAAGAGGCCTTCACCTTTTATGGAGAAAGCATCGAACAATGAGGTTGGAGATTTAGCACAATCGCATCAAGATGGTTCAATGGATGAAATCATGGGTGCCAATTGGATATTGATGAAATTGGGTAAAGACGCCATCGGAAAGAGAGTTGAAGTTCATCAGACATCTGACAACTCTTGGTTAGTTTCTTCTCTCCCCTTTGGTATGCATCAACTATATTTGGAAGTTCAAGCCAAAAAAGAAAAATAATAATAATATTTGGAGGTTGATTTGTCATTCCCTGAACTTCGTTATTACTGCTGATTCATTTGTCTCTCCTTGGAAACTTCAATATCTAACAAGAACTCCAGGTGTATGAGTGTGCATTTTGTTTTCTTTTACAAAAATTGAGTTATGGACTTGATTTGTGGAACATATCCCTTCTCTATTCATGTACGTCTATTTACTTAATCCTTCAATTTGCAATTTTTTTGGTAAAATTCAATTTGAAAATTCTAGATGTCTGTTTCGCATTTTTCATTTGCCCTTTTATACTCTTAAGCAAATGAGTTTCTAGATGTAAAAGAAGCGAAGAGTATTATGTAGACATAATGGTATGTTATTTGTGGCAACAAAGATCTCTTGAAAGCAAATCATGCTACTACCATCTGTAGTTGAGGATCCATACATTTTCCTGAAGTTTGCTTCTTTTGGGTATTCTTTTTTATTTTTTTTAGAAAGTTGCTATGTTTGCTTGTAGTGATTCGATCAGTAGAATTCTTTTCCGCGGAGACATTTCTCTTGGTTGTATGAGCAAAATTATTCTAAATTTTTTATGTGCATTATAGTTAACGTGTTTTTTTCCCACTTTTTATCTAGGCACAAGGGATCGGTCACTAATGTAATTGAAGGAACTTCAAAGATATCTGTTACCTTAGAGAATGGCAAGGTGAAGACCTTGGAGCTCCGTAAGCAAGGAGTCCGTTTTATTCCTCAAAAGCAAAAGAGATCAAAAGCTTGAAACACACAACCATTTCGTTGTTGGTTATTCTTTAACTTGGAGACTGTCCATTCTTTTGATTTGAAGAGACAGTTTCATCTCTATGTTTGGGGGGGGGGGTTAATCCTTGCCATTCAGTGCTAAATGTGCTGCTGATTTTGGCTGAAGCATTTTCTTCTGGAACTAATTCAGTTTTCCATGAAGAAAACCGCTTCAACTGAGGTCCCTTCTAAAACTGCAAAATTTTATTTAGGGTGAGAGTTGTCTCATTTTTTCCCCTAAAATCTTATTTCAGGAAGTAGTTTCTACGTCTGATGTATATAGGTCACCATTGCTGTAGAATGAAGATTGTTTTTTGGGGGGATGATACTGTAGAATGAAGATGGAGTGTCAGATTTATGGCTTATGTTGCTAGTTTGTATTGTGTACCACAGCCTTAGTGAGCTGAGATGTTACTATTTGAAAATTGAACTGCTTCAGACCGTCATCTCCACTAGTGGTTGGTAGGCGTTTCATAAAGTCCACTCAAAATGCTAGTTTGTATTGTGCAAAGGACGTTTGAATTGTCTCTTCTGTTTTGTTTTTGTGGCCAATCAATATGCTAAATATATGAAAGCCTAATGATACAAGGATTAGCATACCAACTCCTCATATTGATCACTGATCATTTAATAATATTACTAGAGCTGTATATTTGAAGATTTTGCTTATAGAAATTACGAATTTTCATTTTTATGATGTTAAAAACATGTAAATAAATTGCAATAACTGAGACTAATGATGGATTACATGGATGATGATTAATTGTAACAAGGTGTGTTGAGTTTGAGCATGATTCAAATGATGGTATGGACTATGATGTGGTCGATGAGAAGGATGGTAGCTGGAATAAGAATGATGACAAAGATGATGACTGGGATGGCTAAATCATGGCATTGTATTTACGTGGATGTGGCAATTCTTCCACTTCAACACGTTTGAAACATGGTAGAGAAGTAATTTTATACAAGAAGGAGATTATCTCTTTTTATGAAAAAACACTGTTGAACGTTTGGGCTCCTATAATCATTCCCAAACAGGCCAATATCAACATTACTGTGCTGTTCTCCTCTCTCATTTACTAGTTTTTCATTTTTGTCTTCTCACTCTAAGCTGCCTCAACCATGGCCGATAGCATCTTTCACAATTTCTACGCCCAACCTGTCATGCAGCTTGGACGTGGCTTTGGTGGTCATGGAGGATATAGTGATTGGAGTCATGAAGCACTGGCTTTTATTCATGCTTTAATTGTGTTTTCGGGGTTCATTTTTCCTACAACGACTTAGCTTTGGATGCTATGGTGTATTGTAAATACATTCCCCCAATGCAATAGATATCACGGTAGGGAAATGTTGGTGGTGAACTGAGGAGCTGAGAGGGAGGAGGAGGAAGAAGACAGAGTGAGGAAGTGAGAGGGGCGGTGAGGTAATTTAACAACACTCTAGTTGATCCATTCTCATTGATTTGGCATTTGTAATATTGGAGTCATTGATTTAAGATTTAAAGAGTATTTATCTGAGATTTCCCCTTAAAAAAAGGCTTGTCTATAAAATTTCCATAAACTTTAAGTGAGATTAATAAGGGTGACTTGACATCTGACGTAAATTAAAAAATTATCATTTAAAATAGTCATTGAACTTTAATCCACGACAATTCTTCTGATGTTTTAAAATTTAAATATGACATTAGTGCTTTAAGGTACAAAGCTACCTAAACTTATGGTAGATACTACGTCATCCATATCAATTTGTTGTGTCGATTTCTGTCCATGACTGGCAAAATTAATTACAAAGTTTTGTGTTATGTAATAGATACAAACTATTTGGAGGGTTTTGATAACTTTTAGCTGTTAAAAAATGATCAAGTATATATCATAAGTAAATGTTAATTACAAAAATACCCTCTCAAGTAACACATATTGCATGAGTTTTATTGTGTGTTCAGAATCCATTGGGAGAGTGATATTACACAAGGTAAGTATATTAAAGGAGTTTTATCTCGACGTTTTTAAAACAATTACTTACTAGAGCTTAAAATGCGAAGGGGGGAAGAATTTCCGCTTGGAGCATTCAACGCTTCAATGATCCTAGAACCTGGTGCACCGCCGTGCTCTATGCTTGTATCCAGAGCAGAGCCGATCTTAACATGTGGGGTAAAATAATTGAGAAGAGTTTCTCCTCCCCCTCTGTTGGACAATTTTCATTGAATCTGTTGCTTGAACTTTGACTTGCAGAAGAACCAGAGTGACTAATCAGAAGAGATCTCCGAGATAGCTTTGATTCGGACGATGGGAATAACATTGGCGTACTTCGTGTTTGCACTTTGTTCATCCAGTGTTTGCCACGAACATGCATTTCCCAGGTATAGCAAAATTCCTTTGAATTTCGTTTCCATCAGATTAAGTTGATGAAAATGATGACTTGCTTGAGGTTAGGAATGAGATTCTCTCTAAATAATGAATCTGACATGATTTGGAACCAATCAATAATTCCATGGACGAGCTTTGCAAAGGAAACCTTGAGTTTTTGGAGCATTGGATTTTCACTGATGCTTGAGCTACTCAATTGTCTGCTTATATGGAATTAGAAGTTGGACTTTATGGGTATGATCCCATTCATCACAAAAAATAAAAAATGGTATAATTCATTTAGTAGGCTAGCTCTCTGACGTGTTCATAGGTTTGATTTCATTTAGTTTAGGTGCAAATTTGAGTCAAATCAATTCAATTAGTTCAGACGAATTATTAAATCATACCCTAAGGGCATGACCATCTATAAAAAAACAAAAAACTTAATCACACGGAACAAGGAATCTGGTTAAAATCAATAACTGTGTTTGAAATTTGACTTTTCCCCCAAAATATGCCTGTATTAATTGTTTCACATAGCGATTGTGCACTAATGATGCTGACTTAATTGATGAGGGTAAAACAGAAAATTTTCAATCAATGTGAGGGACATCTTATATTTAGGCCCAAAAAGAGGCTTTATTGTATCCTATAGAGGGGTCTGGAGGGGGTATTCAAACTATCTATTGCAACATTATGATACTGATCTTTCAAATGTTACATCATCTTTACACTCTTCAGCTCTAGCAATCATCTTCGTTCTTGCTACAATTAGTATCTCCTTCTACAATGTCTATACATCTCTGACACATCTTCTACATGACAACTTACTTAGGAGCCATAGGGGCTGTACAACTAGCTAAAGAGTCAATTAGCATTTATCAAATGGATGTGCAATTACACTCCACTATCTAAAAAGCTCACTAAATGATTTTTCATTTAAATCGCATGTATAGCCAACGATGCACTAGATGCAGTCAAAGTTCCTACAGCATTATAGAGAAGTCTTCATCAAGCCCTTCTATTTCTCCTCTAAGTTTGTGTTGCTGGATTATCAACACAGAGATGTTAGTTGAGAATTCCGGTCCTGAAAGAACATCCCCAATTGGTCCTAATTCTGGGCATTGTTGCCAATCATTCATCCCTTTGGTTAATATAGAGTTCACCCCTCCCCCTCTCCCTACAATCACAAGTGAATATTTCCCTTCAAATGACCTTAGTGTAGAGAAGGTCTCTGCTGAGTTTGCAAGATGCTTCTCCATGTACGAAATCCGACCGCCAACTACCTGTCTTTCGTAGAATTGCGCAAAGTACTCATCGTCCTGTCGGATTTCCTCCTCCTCTTTCACTGAAGGGACCTTATGGCCTGCATATATCAAGACATCTGAACCAGTATCTACCAGAAACCTTATCACTGTGAGTTTTACTCCTGGGTGCTTTGATACTCTAGTAGCATAGGCAAGCGCTTCTCTATCATCTTGTCCTCCAACAAAGATGACTGCCATGTTTACTGATACGCTGGATTTTGAGATCTTCTCAATGGATCCAATGCCTCTATCCACTAGAATCCCCACAGAACATGGAGCATTTGACAATATCTGTTCCACAAAATAGCTATTGATATAAGATAGAAATGTAGAGAGTACAAAATTTCTTCTGTGTAAAAAAAAATTCAGGAGAAAGAGAACCCAAGTCCCTTTGTGTTGATTATACCAATTGAACAAATTTTGATGTATTGTCGTCTTGAAAATAATTTATCTTGAACTAGAAATTTCTTTTGGCAAAGAAAAAACACGAAATATTTATCCCTTTTCTGTCTTTAAAGCAGCAAATGGTAAGAATCTGTCCGTTTGTTCATCAACATCCTAACCAACTTGTTCAGTATATGCTATCTTTAATGATTTGAGCTATATGGAGTAAAGAACATCTTTGTCAGGTTCTGCAAGTTCTTAGATATTAAAAAAGAAGAAATTCTTAAATATCCCAACGTTTATATGGATCTTCTAGCTTTTACCAGAATAAAATTCAGTACATTTTATGGTCTGTTAGCTTTTATGTGTGTCTATATTTTTTTCATGGTCTGCTAAATGGAAGATATCTTTTATGGACACAGTAACCGAGTTTTCTTAAGAATTTCCTGTAGTCATAAACCAAGAAAAACTAACAGACATGGCACAAACATAGTAACAGTATAGGAAATTCGGTGTTTTTAGACTTGTAATTGTCAGGTAATGATGTTTGAGACAGATGGCAGATGGCAGACTCGTTCAATCAATCCATATATATATACACACACATATGAGAATTATTACGAGTTCCAAGAAAGAATTAAATTGCCAAAAAGTCCCAATAACAAGTGAGCAATATAAACATGTTGTCATTTCCTACATTAGAATTTGTCATTGCATGCTCCTCAGTTGCTATCTGACTTTTAGGTGATTAAATTTCGAGAGACTTTACAATAATTCTCCTTGTATGCTATTCATATGTCATGAAAATATGTGTCTGGTTAAATATCATAGAGCATATAGAAGCTTGGTTATGATGACTTCACCTTTTTATTCACATATCTGAAACCTGGATTGCCTGGATCCAATGTTCCATTTTCACGCTGGCTCCTATGAAATGGTATTATGATTAAGGAAATCATCAAGTCCTCTGCTAAATTGGCTATATCTTGGGCCATATTGTTGAAAGTTGAGAGAGCCAAGGTTCTTCGAAGCGTTACCCCGTCACCATCTTCTTCTACATAAGCTTGAAACGCCGACGTCACCTTGTCTCTCATTTCCACCACATCTTTGTCCTTCACAATCAAGGTGTCTGCTCCTTGAACTTCCTCCATTGTAGCTGCGATTCCATCTGTGAGTTCTATCATGTCTGTGACGTATACAAGGATTCCAGGATCCGCTGTGCCTCTTGTGATCTCCATCAAGTTAATTGCTGATCGAACATGTTGGGGTCCATGGACGCACAAAAGTATCCTTAATTCCCTCATTGGATCAAGCAATTGAACGGCCATTTTATGAGTAGGTGCTCTTCTCTTCGCGCGTCGGATGATTTGTGCCACAACAGCTGGAGAAGGCAAAATTGTAAGGAATATAACAACTATCATCACTATGCCGGTGGATGTACTGATTCCGCATTGCATCTGATTGCACAAGAGCAAGAGTAATTCAATGATAAGTGCGTGTATATATGTTCTGCAGTTTTTGGTTTAACTTGTGGAAAAATTGATGAGGCTACTTGGTGCATGCTGCTTGTTAAAATGTCTTTTCAGCTATGGTATGATGTGATGCTAAATTCCGTAAATTGGCACTATAGAATCTGGTCCAGAAAAAAAACCATGGAATCATTTGAGGAGAGACAAAAATAAATTTTGAGGACTCAGATGATACTAAAAGTAGTGAAGAAGCTGATATTCACAAACAGATGCAAATGCTCAAATCTTGAATCATCAAAATGAATTGAATGAGTTCCTATATGCAAAGTAGGCATTTAGATGTGACATATTCTATCATACGGACTTTGATTTGATTCCTCTTGGTTTAATCTCAGAAACTGCATATTCATGCCTCTCTCACTATCAGACGCATGCTCGCAATAATCCATATAATAAAACCAATCTCAGCATGTAGAACCTTTTTTTAACCTCACATATAAATTGTAGCTATTACTGTTTGAGACCCACCACTTATTCAGTCGATCCTATTAACTGTCTAAATGTGAGTCTTACAGTGTTAGATTTTTTTCCCCTTTCTTAAATTTCTGCTGTAAACTTCAGAGGATCTCAATCTAAAGTGCATGCATGTTCACGTCAATTAAAAAAAATGCTGGAAATACCAATTTACAAATTACAATCATAGAGAGTCTTCCTTTTGCAACTCTCTAACCCTAGAAACTGTGAAAATGAGGACAGAAACCATCAAATCGAAATTGACTTACCGCTTTGATGGCCAAATAGATATGAAAATGGCCCTTGATGGTGAGAAGCAACCCAATAGCAATTGAATCATTCCAATTGAATCCCATTATTACTCCCAAAAGAAGTATTCCTGCAACTTTACTAACTATAACTGTCCCAATAAGTAACAATAGTCTTGCCCATGTTTCAAATTTTCCAGGCTCAAACTCTCTTATATCAGCTGCATATCCCATCCACAGGAAAAATATGGGAAAGAAAATAGTGGTCAACAAATAGTTGATTTTGCCGATAACCCATTTGGAGACTCTTCCTTCTCTCGGCAAACATATCCCAGCCATGAATGCACTTAGAATTGCATTATAACCATAAGGAGGAGTTATGGCACATATTAAGGCCATGAAGGCTATAGCAAGTACCAAATGTGAACCCTTCATGGGTTTCCCTTCTGGGTTTTCATTATTAACCCAATTTATAAACCAGGGTGAAACCAAGGATGTGAAAATTACCTGCACTAGAAGTGCACAAGTAGTGGCAACGATTCGATTGATGTGATTCTTTTCGCTCAAGCCATGGCAGTAATTATGCATTGGTACAGCAATGTAGCCAATTGAAATGACCAAAGAGCATATGAAATCTGAGTGCATCCCTGCTGCAATGACAAGCCTCCCTATATCGGATTTGCCTATTTTGAGGCTAGTCAGCAGGCGGGTCAACACCGGCGAGGCCGTGCTGGAAAGAATCGTAGAGAAAGAAAGGGTGAATCCCATCTTATATTGGCTAGGAAAATAGTGAAGAAATGAAGTTGTAACACATGCTATGATGAATGTAGAGATTATCCCTGCATAAGTAACTTGAGCCCCTCTTGTAGGTTTCTTGATGAGCACAAAAGGATCCATTTCTATACCTAAAGCAAACATATAACACATCATCCCCACATCAATGATGAATCCAAAGGTTTTGTTGAATTGCTCATATTCATTACGCAGAAAGCCTATGTTCCCCACAATTAGTCCTACCTGCATGAATGAGAATAGCATTATAAGCATTCAATCTTTGTGTTTTTTTAATTTAGAGGGGAAGCCACTAATAACCTAGGGTTACAAGCGGAATCAAAACCGAAACCTTTCACTTACAAGAGAACTTTTAACAACATTCAATCTCTACTTTTTTTGGAGATTCAGATAAGGGGGTAGGTACTAATTGCATAAGATTACAAACGGGATTAAACTTGCTACCTCCCATTTACAGGAGTGCTATCATGCCACCAGGCCACAAAGCCAGCATTCAATCTCTTTGTTTTCAACAACTTTGGGGGAAAAAAAAGTGCCCATTTCTGTTGGTAATTGATGAGAAAGAAGCTTACAAGTATGTCAGAAGTAATGCGTGGTTGTGAATAAGGCCTTAGTAGGTAATGTACGCCATTGCAAATAACTACCATTCCCATGAAGACAGCAAAGTTCTTCCCCACGGAAAACATGAGTGAACCCAGTTTCTCAGAACAAGGGTCTAATGGAAACCTGAAATTATTAGTCATGTTATTTGACATCTTCTTGGTTTGATTCGCACTAGCTTGCTCTGTTTCTTTCTTCTCTGAATGCTAAGTCACCAGATTATTTCTTTTTCTTCACTCTCATTTTTGTTCTGGTTGTGATTCATTCTACGATTCTAAACAAGTTGTTTTAATTTTTTTTCCCTATTTTTTTGGGTCGAAGCTTTTGCTAGAGTGAGTGGCCATCATTGATAGCTTAGGAGACAGTTGAGGAGAAGAGGACAGCAAAACGGAAAATATGGATAAGTCATAATTATTTCACAGTTGTGTTTGACCACTATTTTTGTTTTTTTATCAATTTATCTATATTGTATTCTTTTAGATAATAATTTCAATCACACCTTATTCTCCATTTTTCTTAAAATTATATTGTGCTATTTTCTTAAGTTATTTGTTGTTGATGAAATTATTTGTCCGCACAGTTTCTGTTTTTTTATTTTCATCGAAATTGGAAATAAATTTTATTTGGTATAAAATCAAATATAATTATTGAGATGGAGGGTATTTAATATAAATATATAATATGGTCAAATTATTCACAAGTTAAAATATAAGTATACCAAACAAATCCACTTAAAAGGTTGAAATGATGCTCTTGAAACAGATTCCTACGTTTGATTTCTTCAAACGTGGCAACTGTAAAGAAGTGAAGATAAACACTTCATGAGGATAGTATCCTATTAATCTCTTTTTGGTTAAAACTCCTATTAATCTATTTTATAAGCATAATTGATGAACTGTAATTGAAGGCAGAAATTCATTTATGATGTAAGAATGTTTTGAATATTAATGAAGTGGCCAATTTATAAAAAAAAAATACCAATATTATTTTTCCTCGAAGAAACTAAAATTTGTCACCTTTACGGTGCATATGGCAAGATTAATAGGTAAAAAAAATAAATTATATATTTTATGCTATTCAATTTTTTTTATCTAATCAAACGATTGCATGTAGTGTTTTTGATTAAAAAAAAAAAAGAAAACACAGAAAGTTCAAAGAAAAGTTACGTCACTTGATCAGTTGGAAGATAATTGCGGGCAATGTGAACAACTACAATATGCAATTCAACAAGTTGAATAAGAGCATGCTTCGCTAGTTAATGAGCCTCACCATTCTTGTCTCTGCCAATCAACTGGACATGAACCTGTCATTCTCGCGAAAGTATCGGGAGCAACTCTCTAATCAAACCCTCTTCCCTATGTAGCTCAAAATGGTCATTGCATGTAGTGTTACGAATCAATCCGACAGAAAAACTAATTATGATTTTATCTGATAATTGTCATATATTTATTATCATAGGTGTTTATATATTTCTGTCGAGTATCAACCTTCCTTTAGACCGATTAAATACTTGTATGAAATTTTATAATCATTAATAACATCTAATATGCCTTATAAATAACTTTCACTAGATAACACACTTTGGTGTGTGATATTGTGTTAATATATTTAAGTAGTATAAAAGATAAAAAAATTAAAATAGGTATAAAAGCCTTCAAAAATTATTTGAGATTTATTATCAATCTTATATTATCTTAATTGCACATATATAGAGAATAATCATCACAAAATATGTACAAAATGATTCTCTTAATGTAAACCATTCAAAATAATTTATAATATGTTTCTAAAAATAAATTATAAATATAAAGGGCACATGAAAGAATTTTCAAAAATTGTTTTTGTAAAAACACTTTCTCAAAAAGGCCTAAAATAATTTTCAAAAAAGGCCCGTTCAATTTTTTTTATTTTTTATTTTGATAAATCATCAAATTAAAACGGAAGCAAGGGCATTAGGGCAGGATCTCCAGTGCTCAGTCTCAACTCAACAACTGGGCTAAGAAACGAAGAAAGGCGCCGCACGCAAACGCATACGCACTCAGCAGCAGTCCTGTCCTCCATTTTCTTCATCGCCGGCCTCTCGATCTGCTGCTCTGCTCTGCCCCTCGCCGGTATTTCTTTCCCTTCGCTCTGCTTTTCCATTAATTCCCCCCCCCTTTCCTTATTCCGCTGAGCATTACTTTCTGTGGGTGTGTTCCAACTTCCAAAGTTCTATTTGTCATCCGTTATGAAAGTTCTATTTGCTCATAGAAAGAAAATCCGACAAATATGGGTGTTTTTAGCTAATTGCAGAACTTCAACATCCTTATCGTGGAACGTTTTTCAATTTTGCTGTCAAATGTGAATCCTGAAACGTTTTTCAATTTTGCTGTCAACTGGAATCCTTATCCTGAAACGTGTCTAATTTTTGCTGTGAACTGTGAACAAGTCTTTTGCATAGCTCGACTATACATGTAAAGCATCAATTTACAGTCTTTTGCGGATTGTTCGGTGAATTAACAAGTATCAGTTACATGTAAAGCATGACTATAATGAGATTCATCACATTTTGAATCTGCATTATTATCATTTTCAATGTGCTTGGTTGGGAAATTTTTCTCGACAAAAACATCTTAAAATTCATAAAAAAACATTTTGTAAAAAACACATTAAAATCTATATATTCTTTTAGATTTTGTAAATTCATTTCCGAAGTCATAAAATCCCTTTTCCCGATTCCCAAACACACACGATGTGCCATAGATAAAAAAAAAAGGGTGGTAGGCGGCTCCTTGAAGGGGAGGACGAACCGGGTCGGGTAGTAACCGACTCGCTGGCAAAAAAATCAAACGTATTGGGGCTGGTTCTTTAGTTAAAAAAATATCTGTTCTGTACTCTGGTCTTGCGTTTTTAAAATTTTTTTGGGCCTACTGATTTGGAATTCAAAAATAATTGGATTTTTTTCTGGTCTCTACTCATTTTTTCTCTTGTCTGGATGTTTTGGGCCTATCTCTATATAACGTTCCATGAGTCTCGGATTTCGAGTGGATACGTGGGAAAGTGATATTTGCTTACAATAGTGAAGCATCCCTTGGATCTTTATAAGTTTAGTTTAATTTGTTAAGTTTAAAAATGTATTTTAATATATATAATTATTTCGTGTATATTTAATTATTTTCTTAAATTTTTATATATATTGAGTTAATATAAAATTGTGTGTTAAAATATATTTTTACTTGTTGAATTTTTTCAGTCACTTTTACTTATCTTAAAATGAATTTTTTTTGTAATTAATTTTGTTTTTGGAAATTCATTGCATAATTTTTGAGTTATTAATATGAGAGACTTGATAATAAGTCCCTCGGTAAATTAATTATAGAATGAAACCTTATAAATTATGCAATTGAGCTTTTATGTTATGCAACCGAACTTCCTGCTATGCAACTGAACTTTCAAAATTTGCAATGAATTTATTCCAAAGCTCAATTGCAATGACAAATCTCATTATCTAATTAATTTATTATAAAGGTTTATCCCCAGTTCTCAGCATGAAAGTATTTTTTACAAGAGGTATACTTATCTCACATCTTAACAATTTCATCTTTCTTTTTTATCAATTTGGAATAATTTGATGAGCCACTGTTTAAAATTAGTTAATTCTTTTACCAGATATTTTAAACATTGGATTCCAATGGTTAGGATTAGAGATTGTTTTCGTTATTATATCTTATTCTACTCCTCTTTACAATTTATGTATATTGTTTTGATATGTAAGCCATATTTGAGAACTTAATTTTTATTGTAATATTCTTCTTTATATTATGTTCGTGTAATTATTATTCTTATATTTGCATTGTTTTTATAGTTATTTATTTTATTGTTGTTGTACTTTATATTTTACACATCTCTCCTTTCAGTTACAATTTATTTTTCATTCTTTTTCTTCATTATTCATTTCATTATAGTTATATTCATATCACTATCACTTATATATATATATCACTCTATTATCAACTTTATTGTTATTATTGTTTATTATTTTCTTTCTACCTGTTGTTTATATTGTGCTATTTATTTATATTATTACATCTATACATATTTATTTATTGTGCACACACACATATGTAATATTTATTTATTGTTTATTGCATATTTATTGATATATACATTTATTTATATTGACATATATGTGCATATTTATATTTACCTACCTTCCTATATATATTGTCATCCCCTTTTATAGATATTTATTTCATATTGTTATATTATATTATTTATTTACACTTCATTTATTTATTTGATATCTATATTTTGTTGTTATTTATATATTAAGTTGTTTCATTTTATTTATATTTCATTTATTTCTGTTTTTTATTCATTACCCTTGATAATCATTCTGTTTATTTATCACTATGTTATTTTATCATTACTTACATTTTTGCTTATTTATTTATCACATTTATTATTTATGTTGGTCATTTCTTTATTTATTACTTAATAGTCATTTTAATGTCTTTTAATTATATACATGTTATTATCTTGTTTACTTTCTATATATGTATATTTATGATTTTTATGTTTCCTCTATGTGATTTGTAAATTCTAATATTTTTAAGTCATTATATTATTGTGTTTCGTATCAATTTTATCATGATTTTAATTGATATTATTATCTTTAGTTCAAATCATGACAAATCATGCCAAACTCGAGTTCACGACCCTTTATATCTCAAGAAAGAGTTATCTATCTTAGGTTTTAGATGCTAAGATCCGCCTAAATGATAAGGGTCTAGGTAATGCTATTTTACAAGGCAAGGAAACAACAAGTCAAGATAAGGCATGATTTTCCTTCACCACAACCTTCATGAAAGACTGAAAGCAGAGTACTTAATAGTAAAATATTCATTAGAATTATGGACTAATTTAAAAGAAAGATATGACCACCAAAAGATTGTGATTTTACTAAAAGCCCGTTATGAATGGATACATTTGAGGCTCCAAGATTTTAAGACTGTAAGTGAATATAATTCCGCAGTTTTCAAAATAAGTTCTCAGTTAAAATTATGTGGTGAGAACATAACTAATGCAGATTTGTTAAAAAAAACCTTCTTTACTTTTCATGTTTCAAATATGTTCTTGGAGCGGCAATTCGTGAGAAAGGCTTTAAAAAGTACTTTGAATTGATATCTTGTCTTTTGGTGGCTGAACAAAATAATGAACTCTTGATAAAAATCATGAGAATCGTCCCACTGGATCTACTCCATTCCCTGAAGCAAATGCGAGCATACGTAAGAATGATAATGCTCATGGCCATGGGTGTGGACGTGGTAATTATCATTATCATTGAGGTAGAAGTAATATTAAAACCCACCTAATGAAGAACCATAATGGTGGGCAGAAAAGGGACAAGAATGGTCTTTCAAAGGTTGTTGAGAATCAATGTTATCGATGTAGTATGAAGAGGCATTGGGCACGTTTGTGTCTTACGTCTGAGCATTTAGCTAAACTTTATCAAGCCTCCATGAAAAGGAGTGTGAATAATGTGGAAGCAAATTTGGTTTTTCCAAATGGTAATGAACCATACAATAATGTAGAAGCAAATTAGTCTTTTCCAAATGATAACGAGGATTTGCTTCAATTTTTGTATGCCACGTTATCATTTGGAAAAGTTTAATTTGCTTTCATCTTGTTGTATGGTTCATTGTTATTTGGAAAAACCAAATTTACTTCCACTTTATCCACACCTTTTTATGGAAACTTGATAAAGTTTGACTAAATGCTCAGGCGTACAACACAGAAGTGCCCAATGCCTCTTCATACTTCATCGATAACATTGATTCTCAACAACCTTTGAAAGACCATTCTTGTCCCTTTTCTGCCCACCATTATGGTTCTTCATTAGGTGGGTTTTAATATTACTTCTACCTCGATGATAATGATAATTACCGCGTCCACACCCATGGCCACGAGCATTATCATTCTTACGTATGCTCACATTTGCTTCAGGGAATGGAGCAGATCCAGTGAGACGATTCTCATGATTTTTATCAAGAGTTCATTATTTTGTTCAGCCACCAAAAGACAAGATATCAATTCAGAGTACTTTTTAAAGCCTTTCTCACGAATTGCCGTTCCAAGAACATATTTGAAACATGAAAAGTAAAGAAGGTTTTTTCTAACAAATCTGCATTAATTATGTTCTCACCACATAATTTCAACTAAGAACTTATTTTGAAAACTGCGGAATTATATTCACTTACAGTCTTAAAATCTTGGAGCTTTAAATGTATCCATTCATAACGGGCTTTTGGTAAAATCACAATCTTTTGGTGGTCATATCTTTCTTTTAAATTAGTCCATAATTCTAATGGATATTTTACTGTTAAGTACCCTGCTTTCAGTCTTTCATGAAGGTTGTGGTGAAGGAAAATCATGCCTTATCTTGTTGTTTCCTTGCCTCGTAAAGTTCTCCAGACTATTTATTATAACCCTGACCGAACAGTCTCGTGAGCAGCAGATCCATGTTTTCTTTGTCGACAAACCAGCATCCCAAACTCTGTTGAATGCCGTCCCCGCCTTTCTTGGTTGTTCTTGGGCAAGTAGGGAAGAAGCTTCAAACCCCAGGCTTTGTCTACTCCCAAAATCCGGTGAGATTGATTCGTTCACCCTCACTTTGAATATCTATATTTGACTTTATTCCCTGCATGGTGGTTCTTGAGTTGCTTAAAATGTTTTATTTTAACTTTGAATCTGTTCGTGTAATCGTTGGAACATTGACGCTTCAGCTTACCGATTGAGTTAATTTCTTTTATTTAGTCTTCAATGGTGTGTAATCGGCTATTATACTTCTACCCTCTTCATTTTGATTACTAGCGACTTGCATGTTTTGGATTGTGTTGTGTATTAACATTTTGTTTATTAATCTTTTTATATTATCTTCGATTTAGAGAATTTTCTGGGTATTTGAATGTATGATGTTGTAAATGATTTGGCTGGAGTTGTGTCTGGGTATTTGAATGTATGATGTTGTAAATGATTTGGCTGGAGTTGTGTCTAAGTATCTTGAACAAAAATTGAAAGGTTATTGTGTCAGCTATGCATATTTCAAATATTTTAGTGGGTGTAATATAGGTCTGCTTTTGGATACTATAATATAACTCCCTCTCAAGATTTGGGATTTATCAAATGAATGAAATTTAAAACCATCCTTTAATGGAGAAATGTTAAAGAGTGCTTATCTGATTCTAGCAAAATTCTTGATCATTCTTACTGCAAACTATATTTTAGATCTTTAAGCAGTGTTCATCTAGTAATGTCAAGTAAATATTATTTTAATTATGCCTTTTTCACTTCAATTAGGAGGTCCTGGTGTAGTCAAATAGTCACTTCTTGCTTCCATTGAAGCTCCAAAGGGAGATATTATTTAGAAATGGATGAGAGCATGAAGCAGTTCCAGAAAAACCTAACAGAGCTTGAAGTAGAAGCTGAACATCTTCTCTTAGCCCGGATCCAATTGGTCGAGAACGATAAAATGAGAAACGGGAACAGGGAAGCTCTCACTGCCTTGAGAAGAAGGGCCAAGACAACAAAGAGTAGTGTCCCATCTGCTTTTGATTCGATAATGAAGGAAGTCATGGGGACCAGTTCAAGACCTTTGATTCAAGAGGTATGCACCACTTGTGGAAACCATGACTATGGTGAACAGACATGGATGCTTTTTCCAGGAACTGATTTATTTGCCAGTATCCCATTTCATGCTGCTCATATCATTATAGAAACAGATCAAGCACATCTTGACTTTGAGGCTAAAAGACTTCAGAGCCTTGTGAAAGAGAAATCTTATTTAATCTCAGAGACCGGTGCCATTGCTGATAAGATTAGTCCTGGAGCCCTTAAGTCTCTTGTAACCCTCAGTGACAAATCAAAGTGATATGAATGAGATGAGAAACTAACCTTCTAAAAGTTTTAAACTTTTTTTCTTGGTGCATTGTATGGAATTTAAGGTGAGTTTAATATATGCTTTACAATGTTCACAATGCAATTGATACTAATAATGCAGATTGACAATGTAAGTGGGACATTGAAAGTGATAATAATGCAGATTCACAATGTTCTCATTGTGAATGAAATGCTTTACATGTCATTGATACTTGCTTATTCACCGACTAATTTGTGAATGAAACTCATTATAGTCATGCTTTACATGTAATTGATACTAGTTTATTCACCGATTAATCCGCAATAACACAGCTAGCTATATATTCATTCGTTCTTCATTATGTTCTTTCAAAATAAAACGCGTTTTATTTATTGTGTAGTCCAACATGGATTTACAAAGTTCCATTATCAAATATTCAGATTCCAATCAAAGCTGAATCCATAAACGCATACAGAGAAAGAATAAAATTACGAATTCCAGAGAATGCATCCGCAAGACTGAAGAATGTGTGTGTGTGTGTGTAATGTTCCCCTTTTTAAAAAAATTATACAATTCTGCTTATGAAATCGTCATCCAAAAAATGATGAAACTCAAACCACATCCTAATAAGAATAAAATGTGTGGCACCGAGAAGCAATTTATTCCAAGGAACCTAATATGTTGGCTCTAATGCTATTTGTTAGATTTTAATAAGCCATATAAATTCAATAGAATAATCTAGAGAATCACGGGATCATAAATGAATCCATTGATGTGGTTGAAGAAACGGTCAGATCAAACAGGTTATTACAAGAAGAGAAGAGGAGCTGTTTTTAGATAGGAAAGTAAGATGGTAATTTTTGAAAACCCTAGCTAACTCGGGAATCATAGCACTCTATTTATAGGGGATCCATTATTTAGCTATTTAATGAATACGGACTAGCATATTAGGCTTTAGTATATATTAGTCCATGATGCTTAATTGAGTCCACTTAATTCCTTAAGTCTAAGTAGATCACTTTATAAATTGAGTCAGGATAAGACATAATGACACCACATATAAGTGTAATATGTGTCATATTGTTGGATTATTCCAACTTTATAGATAATCCCATTTAAGTTTAAAATATATTAATTTAACATTCATCATATCACCCATAATCTAATGTTTTTTGGTTCAAATGAGAAATTCTTGCATGCTACAAGAGCACTACTCTGATTGAGTGGATTTGGGACCATGAAGTGATGTTTTAATTGGTTGCTTATAGTTAAATATGAAAGTGGCATATAATACTACATTCATTCTTTAATATAAAAGTCAGTTGATTACAAAACACTACATAAATTACTCAATTATAACATATATTCTAAAATAATTATGTATATATTAAATTATATATAAATTTTTTTGTCAATAATTATATATCAATTTATAAATCAGACAAATTAGTTTTAAAAAATTAATATATTAGTTATATAGTTTCTTTAATTTTTAAAAAAAAAAAAGAGGTGAGGTACATAGTATATTTATTTTCTAGGATCATGTATTATTAAAAATAAAAAGGTATGTCCAAAATCCAAAAATTAAGCCCATTATATCAAGTTATATGGTGAAAAACGTGAAGATACATTTCAAATCTACGCCCCCGCATCATGAATCCTTTCCTATAAATATACTGGATATCGTCATTAACTGTGCTAGGGTTTATCAATTCAGGACTTCTTCTCTCTTTGGCTCTTCGGCGGCCGCCTCTTGTCATGATGTTATTGTAGCGATATTTGCCTGTGCAAAACCTTTTCGGGCTTCTCTCTTTTCTCTTCAATCGTCTGATGGAACTGCAATTTTATCTGATTATTCTTTTTGTTCTTCACGATTGCTGAAGAAAGCCTCTTTTTCTTGATCGGTAATATTCTGGAATATATTATTCTGGTCCGATTAATTAAGAAAAATGGAATTCTGCTTCGATTTCTTTCCTTGTCTCCCTTCATTGTGAGTATGGTAGGGACTGTTACAAGTCTGGGAAACAAAATATGGAGAAGGATTTTCTGTATGAGATTCACACTTCTCTTGTCGATGTCCATCATTATCCAATAACATGGTTCTCTTGTTATTTGAGATACATCTGGACTTAACATTACAAATCCGCCGTTCCTGTTGAGCTTTAAATATCATTTGTGAATAACACTGAGATAGAGGCTCAATCTTGATCAATTAACTATTTTATGAGCTTGGATGTTTGAGCTTTGTTTTCTTCTTCTACTGATTTGAACTATCTGGATTTGCCCATTTGAGGTCATTTTATCAGCTTAATATGACACTGTCTGGATTTTCAGCCTTTCTTTCTATTCAGACTTAGTCAGGTGCCTTCTATTCCTTTGTTATGTTGGTAGGGACTGCTACAAGTCTGGTAAATGAAATATGGAGAAAAAGGTTAGGTGAATGGGATTCCCATTCATCTGATTAACTTCTCTTGAAGTTGTCCATCGTTGCCCAATAACATGCCATTTGCGCTTCTTATTAGTTGAGCTACATCTGGACTTCACATTATGACAAACTCTATATCTCTTCCAATTCTTAAAAATTTCAACTTTTCAAATCCCAAAGGAACGTGACATGCTATGATGACTGTAGACATTACCTTCATCCCTGCACAAGTAACTTTGTAGCATCTCATAGTTTTGTACGAGTACAAAAGAATCTATTGTGGCCAAGGGGTTCCATCTCCGTAGTGTACTTATTTTAATCTTATATCCCCTTGAGAGTTTCCAATTGTTTCTTGATGAATGAGCAACTCAAGGTATTGCTCTGAGTGCATCATACCCGTTATGCACTAGTTAGGTCATGCATCCCTAAAGCATACATGTAATGTTGTTCGCCTTGTAGCTTATCACAAGCGTACGGGTCGCAAGTAGTATAAAAATATCGTTCACACGAGGACTAACGTATAAACGAGATAATCAATGCAATCATGTGATTAATTAGGTTGAGTAAATCAATTGAGTAATAATGTCCTAACATTCTACCAAATTCACGAAAACTAACAACAAATAGACTAGAGTTTTAATTCAATGATGAGAGATGCCTAAGATTATTTTTCACCAATGCAATTCATGAGAATTAAATACATACAACTCTATTAGTGATTAAATGACATAATATATTTGTCTAAAGTTCAAAAGCAATTGATTAAGCTCTCTCAAGTCATACCCAAATTAATATTCTCCTTTCACATGCACAATCTCTTGCTACAGTCAAAGGAAAATAATAATTAAGCAACAACCTTAATATGACAATGCTAGGTTAATAACTATATCTCTATGTTACTAACAAACCATCTATTTGATTATTTAAATTTCAAGTCTAGCATAATTTTATCTAAGTCCTACAATTAAATTAACTCTCTTAAGCTTAATTCAATTGAACAAATCAATCTAAGTTATGTCCAATTAATTAGAAGCATTAATCACAAGATAAAATTAACATATAATTATCACTAATCACCAAAGAGGGTATTATTCATTCTCAATCCATGCAAAGGTTCAAAATAATCCTAAAATAAATTACTTAGCCACTAAACCAGAGCAATGCATTGAGAAATTAAAGCTTTGAAAGAGTAAGTGACAAGAGGAATGAGAGATGACTGAACGCTTATTGGCTTGTTTGGATAGTCCGTTGAGAGAACGGACACAGATTTCGAGATAAATATGTAAGAGGAATTTTGTATCGATAAGTGCAGGAATGGATTTTGCTTGTCCAAACGGATTAACCAAACAGGTTATATGACTCAGCGCCCTCTTGTCTCTTTGTTTTTCTCGCAGCATGCACAGCAGCCACGACGTCTTGCACCAGCTCCAGAACCAGCAGCTCCAGCACGCCGACGATGCTCCTCAGCTCCTCGCCTCCGTCCAGCTGCAGCGAACTCCTCGGTCACGCCGTCTCTCAACTCAGCAGTTCCAGCTCTCGCTTCTCTGCCCAGTCTCTGATGCCGCCGAAAAACTGATGTTAGCCAAGCTTCAATAATGCCGCCAAGACGTTCTCATGCTCCAGCTCTTATGTCCTGAAACTCTCGCTCTAAGCTCTCTCTCCTCTCCTCTGTTCCAATGTGCCACTTATATGCCAAAGAAAATCAGCCCCGTTATCGCGCGACGCTCTCCAACTGTCCCTATTTTTCGCCTCCAGCCCCTGCCGTCAAAAAAAGACTCCGTGCTGATCTCCTCAAACTGCAATTCCAGCTTTCATGGATCAGCCGCCGAAAACTCGTGCTTCTCGCTTTCTGTTGCAACAGCTCTCGTGCGTGCTTGCGTGAGGAATAATTTTAATAAGGGCTTGTGTGGCGTATATTCAGCTGAGGGAAATTCTCCAATTAATAAGGAGTAGTGGCGCTGTGCTTGTTTTGGCGTATGTGCTTGGTCTCTCTTTTTGTCTTCCAGTGGTGTGATCTTCGTGCTTTCCTTCCGCGTGGGCTGAATCATCTAATAATAATACTAATAATAATAATAAATGATAAACAATAAAAAAACCATTTATTTTTATCTTGCCTTTAATCCTCAATGTTTCTAAAATTATTATATTTACAATAAAATCCCTTAATGTATGTGATCATTTCATTTCTTATTAAAATCACTTATAAACCTTTTAGTTTTGCATTAATAACTCCTCAAATGTATTAAAATATATCTTAAATTATATTAAAAATGGGGAGTTATCAAATGTATCATTCCAATATTAGGAAATCTGTTTCCCACAACATAACTAGTGATTTTGGGTTGGTAGAATCACCATGAGACTATGAGGATGCAAGCAAGGTATTGCTGTGAGTGTATCATACTTTGTGCCTTTGTTAGGGCATCCATCCCTAAAGCAAACATGTAACATTTCATTCGAATATTAGGAAATCTGTTTCCCACAATATGACTTGTGATTTTTCGTTGGTAGAATCACTAGTATGAGGCTATGAGGATGCAAGCGAGGAATGTAATGACTGATATTATTTCTATATGAAACCTGGCTTGAACATTTGAAGTTCATTTTGATCATTCACTTAAAAAATGTCCATTGCAGACAGTGATTAATGAGATGAGCTTGCAAGTTGCAAGTATTCCAGTTGTGAAGACCTTAGTAGGTCATGAAGGCCATTTCAAATAAAGAAAGGTTGGCAAAATCAAGTAAGGTAAAAAAGAAATAGTTGTATGGAATTTTTCCTTAGTTTTATTCCAAAGATGTTAAAAAATGGCAATTGTATCACTTAGATTAAAAAAAACATTAATTTGCTAATTTAGAGCCAAGAAAAGCAGTATATTAACAACAAACAATTGACGCGTTCTTACATATTTTGATAGTATAGACACTTCAACCATTTATTTGTTTGATGGGGAGAAAGAAGATGAGATAAAGAGAAGGAAATATTTTATGACTTTAATTTTTAAAAATATTAAAAGTGGGTTTACAAGTTTTAAAATTTTATAACCTCATTTATTTTTTAAATTAAACTTATTTAATATTTCTTTGATCCCGAGAGAAGCCTCATGCAAATAACATCATATCATATTATTCATTAGAGTAAAATAACGAACAGATTAGCATCAATAAAGTTATTTGAATAAATACAAAAACTTATGAAAGGAAAGAAATTATGTATGGTTGAAACAAAAAATGTTTAGGATGTTTTATAACCCACTAACCTACTGATGGTACATTTGCATGGATTTTACTTTTTTTTTTTTACCTGAGCATGGATTTTACTTTAGTTCTTATAATTGCAGTGTTCCTTTTTGGGTCAACGTCGTCCATGTCATTGACCCTCTTGCTGGCTCTCGCTCTCTCTCTAGAATCTTCTTCGATCATTGAAAATAGGAAACGGATTCAGTGCTTCTCGCACAGAAAAGCGTACCGTCCCCATCCCCTTTTATATATATATATATTATTAATAATTAATATAATTATAATAATTAATATATTTAAAATATATTTATATAATTAATATTTTAAATTTATTATATTTTATTTATTTTTTATGGATATGGACATCAGAATCTGATGTTGGGGTTAAATCATTTGGCTCAGTAAGGCAGGCAGAATCATCTTTTATCTTCTGCTTCTAGACAGAAGGATAACATTCCATGGAAAAACCGTTTGTTGATGTGCCTGCTGACTCATACTGGAGTTTACCCTACAACACAAATTGGCAGCATGCTAATTTCATTTGACCATATGGTTATCAACGGGGAGCAAATTTCACAGTTCCAAAGGAAGCGGAAGGTATTTGAAGATGCTATTACTGTATAATTAATCACTATAAAATTGTATCACAAGTATTTTTCTTAATATCTGCTTGCAGAATGAAAAGGCTAGAATTTTTTAAATTATTATAAAAATATTTAAAAATTCAATAATTCA